>JAPMOB010221425.1:0-20688 GCA_029875015.1 Lepomis gibbosus | reverse complement strand
TACTATAAAACTATGCAAAGTTAACGCATATAATGACAATATTCTCCACTTGCGTTTCACTGCTCTGGATGTCTGTAGTTAACATTAGTGCAGGTTCAGCGGTAGAGGGTAACAACTTAGGCTGTATACGTGTCAGAGCTGACAAAGCACATATGATATTGTACCTTTTATTCCACTATGTTTTCTAGTGGAAAATGCACACTATCATGCACACTTAAAAAAAAAAGTATATTTTCTTGTTCCAAACCATGTTAATCTGCTGTAGTAACGTCCTCCACCCACATGTTGTGTGATAACTCCTGGCTCATAGTTATAGCTCCAGTTTATCCCAAAGGTGATGGGGTTGAGGTCAGGACTCTGTGCAAGCCAGTCAAGTTCTTCCACACCAAACTGGTAAAATACTTTCTGTATGGACATGTTTTGTGTACGAGGGCACTGTCGTGTCAAAACAGGAAAGAACCTCCCCCTCATCGCTGCTACTAAGCTGTATAAGCCCACTGTTTAGTCTAATATGATTGTGTGCTGTATCATTGAGATTTCCCTTAACTGGAACTATGAAACCATAAAAACACAGACCAAAGTACACAAAAGCATGTAAGTACACTACTATAGTGTCTACATACTATTGGGCACGCAGTGAATCTCAGACATTAAAACATATGAAAGTGCTGGTTAAGTATAACAGTTTTGGGGCTCAGTGGATATAGAGGTATCTGTTTGGATTTGGGTAACAACAGTTTACATTAACACACTATTTAACATAAACCCTAATAGCTTAATCTCTGAAAAGGCTCCTTATACGTCCAAAGTCCTTCAACTTTAACACAATAAAATACTTTTCTTCAAATAACTGTAGTTAACAAAATAAATAACTGACTACTCCATATCAGTATTGTTCACTCATGTTTATTTATAGTGGTACATGTACTACACCCAGGCATCAAGGATTCATAACAAAAAAAGGCAACATATTCACATATATGACATTTCAAAAAAGCCTTTAAGAGGATCATATAATATTCCTCCACATCAACAGCATTTTGACTATATGTATACAGAATCTGTTGTAACAATAAAATATATGGCACAATGCTGCAGAACCATGAACAACAAAAAACATTTTAAAGCCATTAGTGACAATCACATTACTTAGTGATCACATGTTTAGTCTGAATTTACAATCAATTTTGCTAACTGAACTGTCCTGGTGCAGCGATCCAAACCCACCTGGTACTACTGATACCGCCTGTTTGCTAAAAAAAAAACAACCCAAAACACACATATAATCAGAAAACAATAATACAAAACTAAAGGAACATTTAGGCACTGTTGGTCAGATGAGGAAGTGTCTGAGAAGAACATGGAGAGACAAAACTTATATCTTGATGCTGAGGCTTAACTATAAAAAAACAAAGAAAAAAGACCCCCAAATAGTGGACATTAAATGTTTTATAGGCTCTAAATGGCCATCTAACAAAGAAACCCAACACTTCCCCTTCTTCATTGCTATTTGACAATAGGATATAGCCAAACGGAAAATAAAGAGTGACCAATTTGCACAAGTCAAGAGTGGAAGGATTCATCCAGTGACATTATGGCTTCCTCTGATACCACATTTAAACCTCAAATACTTCAGTTGTGTATAGAATAAAGGTCAAACAATTACAGGTAATGAAAATGGAAACACATATTAAGCCATTTCTACTTTAACTTTTATTAATGGCAAATTTTGTTTAGTGTATCCTTCTGTGGTGAAGTGTTAATTTTCTGCCAGAGCAGAGTAGTGTTACACCAAATCAGATTTTATGTGTAAGCTACTTTTAGTTTTCAACTGTTTTCAGTTCTTCAGCTGCAAATGCTCAGTAAGAGTAAAGAAAAATAAAGAACAGCAGCATCAGAAATTAGTGTAAACTTAAGATTCAATGTGATTCTGGGCAGCAAGTATGTGTAGTGTATCATGATCTCCATACAAACGAAAGGCAAGATCATATGAAGTATATGATAATGATTGAGGATTACAGTGCAGTAGCACTCTACATGCTCTCTGGGATGTTTGTTCCTTGTTTTGGTTTTGCTAACTTTTTTATATTGTAGATTGTATTTATAACTTCACTGACAAAGTAATGTCCTCTGTTTCTCAAACAAAGTCTGTCTGATAGCAGTTATAACATCAATGGCGTAACATGTGAAATAGGATATAGACTAGTAGGCCCTCTAGTGGAGCTACATTTGTATGGCAGCAGTCTCAGCTTGCTTTCTGCTCCCTTTGACACTGTAGCAAGGCTGACTGCAACAAATTGATTCACTTGTAGTGTAATACATGTAATTTCAGGGCAAATATTCTCCCAAGGTGCATAAGCGGTAGGATACATTGCAACACACAGAAGCTGGGGCCAAGGTACATTTATGTTAAAGCCTGATTTATAGCTAATGTTTACATATGAACGGATATACTGGCGTGTTGCTTTAGATGATTTATAGTATGTCATTTCCTTACACTGCTGGCTAAAATTTAGCTTTTAGTATAGATTTTTGATTAATTGTAAAGTGTTAGAACCACTGCAGTCTTATCCAGATTTATCACATAACTAGGCAAATTTACTAATTTGTCTTTACCTCAACCTGGACAGACAATAGATCCCTGTGTATTAAAGACCACCTGCATATGAAGCAAGATAGTGTTTAGAAAATAATGAGACATATTGTTGCTCATTATAATCACTGGGCTTTCATGCAGTGGAAGTAGTGCTTACAAAGTGCTTATGGGGAGATAAAAAAGCTAAGAGGAAGGCGTTACAGAGGGAATGTGGGCATGCGAGTGCTGAATATTAAGGAAAAAAAAGCTCTTCTTCATGCTTGTTCTTCATTTGCACTTGCGAAGAGCCTCCTGCATCTTCTCTTGCACATGCTCCATCTTCTCGGCCCACTCCTCACTCAGACCCTCCTCGTCGTCTCCGATGATGGCGGCGTAGCCCATGAGGGCGATGAGGCCAATGCAGAATAGGTAGGTGAGGCGTGTGCAGAGTCGCTCCATAGTGGGGCGGTCGCCTTGGGAGTGCTTCAGGTAAACTTCCAGGATGGGTCTGCTGAAGAGCTTTGGTTTGCCCACCACGCCGTCGTACAGCGTGTGCAGGTTCTGGTCTCCCAAGTCATTGGAATAGCTCTCCTCAAAGTCCTCCTTCTTGCGTGCGCGGTGCTCTGGCCGTGCCTCCACCATCTCCATGAACTTTCTGAACTGGTTCTTCAGGTTCTCTTCCACACGGCAGTACTGGCCATCCAGCGTTTCTTTCTTGATCTGGACCAGCGTGTTGCGATTCATCTGGGACAGCTGGTCCAGCGCACGGTTGACTGAGCCAAACTCGCGCTTCAGGGTGCGGATGTCCTCGTCATCAACCTGGTGCAGCACAACCCGGATCAGGGAACCAGCCACGCCAAAAATGGGGTTAACTACAGCTGCTGCTGAGGAGATGGTGGCCACACACTCGAGCACTTTGATCAGGCCCTGCTTCAGCTTGGCACGGTCCTCGATGATGTCCTCTTCCATCATGATTTTCCGTGCAGATGTGGACGTCTGTGACAGAGATGGGACGACAAAAAGATCACAGTTTACTGATGGTCTTTAGGATGCTGCAGCCACATTTATCAAAACGAGGCATTCTGTTTGTTTAAATGTAAATGCTCCGTATTTGTATAGTGCCTTTCTAGTCTTTTCAACTACTCAAAGCACTTCTACACTACATCTGCATTCACCATTCACACACATTCATACACTGGCGGAACAGCCACCAGGGGCAATTCGGGGTACAGTATCTTGCCCAAGGACACTTCGACATGCAGCCTGGAAGAGCCAGGGATTGAACCGTCGACCTTCCGATTAATGGGCAACCCGCTCTTCCTCCTGAGCCTGTTTTGTTTACAGATCAGACTTTATTATCTGCAAAGCATTCAGTTTCACGTGTAGTATTAAAGGGACATTCCAACAATTGTACACATGAAATTCAGTTTAGTCATCACAAGGGGTACAACAGCTTGTGAAAACAGACATATGTCTTCTGTGGCTGTGGAGGGAGCTTTCCAAAGTGAAAAAAATTAACCCTGATGAGGCTAAAGAAGGCTTAAATTTTATTAACCGAGTCTGTGTCACAAACTGGTGAGGTGGCTGACACGCTTTACACAGAGCAACTTATATTTCTGTTCAGATCTACAGCAGCTTATCATTATTAACTGATTATTTCAGCTCCTGACAGCCAGAGAGAATACACATTTCATGAGAATTATCCAAAAGATAGACAGTGACCTAAATCTGTTGTTAAACTTTTGGAGGACAGTTGTAGCTTCTTACATCAAATTTCTTTTCTTCCGCCTCACACAGGAACCTCGTCCTTGGTTGTTAAAAGGAGAAAGGGACTCTGATCCTGATCTGGATGATTCCTGAAACAACAGACATAGAGAGATTCAGAAACAAAATTCAAATATATCCACCATAGAAGTTGCATAGTGATGATTTTGCATCATACTGAACCAGGAAGTGAACAGATTTTTGTCCCATGCTTTTCAGCAGTGAAGGAGTTAACAGCCTCTCTGCTTCAGTATGACACGGCTCCCTTCAGCACTCCAGCCTTTCAGCACCAGTCTGCTCTCTATGTGTTTCTATGGAACAAGCTGATAGCTCCTCAGCAGCAGCGAGCTAAATAAGGAAGGCATGCTGAGACGCTAGCAGCAGCTAAAGGGTGAGACTGTACTGTGGGAAAACAAATAATGTGACGGCTGACTGAGCAGTAAAACTTGTTTATTAGCTAACAGGTACTACTATACAACATATTACATGGTTTGTTTCAAGCTAGTTTAGAGGCAGGGTTTATGAGTTTAAAGCAGAATATGTGTGAGCAGTAAAAGCTCTGTTGTTACCTAACACTTGCGTTTATTAAAACAGGATAATACAGAGGTGTTTTCCCATACACACAAGCATTAGTAGTGACAGGGCTGTTATCTTTCACTCCACCTCAGTGTGTTAGTTATGGCTAGGTATGCGTGCCATGGTACTACAGACACATTCCTAACCAGTCTGAGATTACAACATAGTCTCAAAGATAATCAGGACACCCCTGTTGTGCTGACACTTGGGACCGACACAGCTGATGACCACAAGGCTGTGCATGTTCGAACAGGCCCTGAGACAGACACACACACACACACACACACACACACACACACACACACACACACACACACACACTCTCAGTGTAATGGACATGGTGGTGCGTGTGTTTTGTTTTGTTGGTTAATTTCCCGTGTCCACCAGAGGGGGCAGTAATTTACCTATAATGACAAAAACGCCCACAATTTCCACCCTGATTTCAGCACCACAACTGTGGACTAAAAGCAGTGGCTGTCAGGAGCAGGGCTTAACCCTTTAACTTCAGGTCAGCTTTAGATTATCTGTTTAAATGCACGAATTGAACAAAAAGATGAGCAAATCTTTCATTTTATTTATATACTTTTGAAACCTACACAAGAGGCGTCTTAAATGTCACTTTTGCAGAATTTTACATTTAAAAAAACCCTCATCTTCTCAGCGTTTGTGCTGAAAGCCATTTGTTTAGCTTTTTCCTATTATGACAGCTGATAAAGAGTTCTTTCCTCTATAGTTTTACAATAAAATTACATTCATCCAGTTTTATATTTCTATTTTTTTGTGCTTGTTTCCACAGATGATGGGAAAAACCCACCATGTCTCAACAAAATATGGCAAACTACAACAGGAGACAGGTAATGAAAGGGTTAAAACAGTTTTTAGACACCCTCTGAAAAAAAAACAACCATAAAATTTATGATATTTTTTAAAGTAATGAATAATCTGAGCTATATTTATCCCAAATTGGATTAATTTGACATCTTCCTGCAGTTGCGATTTAATCTGAAACAGCAAATTAACCCTTTGTGCAAATTAAATTATTCCTAAATCAACTCTTCAACTTCAAAGACACGTCTTAACGAGTGAGCTTGATCAATTTGTGTAATTTTCTAATCAATCCAAAGACAACTGATGATTGACAAATAATAATATGGGTTTTAAAAATGCAAATTAAGGGTCGAATAATGAGACTATTATATATCTCCCTGGTTAAAAGCATCTCCATGGGTTAACCAATCACTGCACTGTAGCAGCATGGCCTTTAGAGAAAGCAGAGGGCACAGCACTCCCACTTCCCAGTCCGAAAGTCCTGGCCTATAGTTGTGGTTTGGTGACTCAGCTTCTGTATTACTGTACACAGATACAGAAACTAGCTATGGGAAATCCAAAGTTTAAGTCATTGCCAGGGAGAAACATCTGACTACGAGTTGGCTATAAACAAAGTCTGTCTAACCAGGAAGTGACAGGCTGCTCTCACCTGTTTCCTTGCAGTGGAGTGGCCATCTTGAATGTTTTCTATGATCACAGCAATGCTAATGCTAATCCAACTTTACACGTTATATTCTATTAAAAGAGTTACTAAAGTGCATAAATGACATGTTTATGACATATTTGAATGCTTGTCTCCATGTCACATGAAAGTTTGCTCTCTGTCTTTGCAGATCAAAGCCAGTGTGGCAGTTGAGACACTTTGTAAAGATGTGTACACCCTTGAGGCTAATGCTGTTTAAACAATAACTATTAATGAAGACTAACATCCAGCAATGAGATGCCTTCTGGAGTTCTTCTATGTTTGTGAGTAGTAAAACAAGCAAACCATCCCCTCTCCAGCTCAGGGCCAGACAGCTGCCTCCCTGCCCAGCTATGGCTCCCCCTAGCCGTGCCTCCATATTTCCTTGTTAATGCACACCATAATGCCCTGACCCTCCCTGATCTATAACACTGAAAAGACATCAAAATACACCTGAAAACCTCAATTTTTCAGTCTAAATGTTAAGTATACAGTCTCTACTGCCTCCCAGTAAGTTTTAGGCACCATTGGCCTCAGCAGAAGATAGGATGTCTTACCTTTTGAGAGTGGCTAGGTCTATGCCTCTCTCTCCAATGTCCCAACCTCGGCAGCCTTCGTCTTCTTCCCAGCAATCCCTGCAAAAAAGGACACTTCCATGTATGTTGAATATGTAGGGGTGATCAAATTCGACTAAACCATTTCTAAAGAGGCCAGAGAGGCCCTAAATCCCAGAAATTGCCCTTTTGGTCTTAGATAGACTTAAGCTCCAATATTAAATTTTAAAATGGCATTTTAGTGGTCTTAAACAGCAAAGCCCACTCCTCAAATACACCATGTCATACCCCTATGATTTCAACTTATTGTGGTCCATCCAGTAGTCATACAGTTGATACTGAAGAGCAATTGTCAGTAAGTGCGCAGCTGAACTCTCAGGCGCATTCTGCAGGCTTTTGTGCGTTTGCCAAGCCCTGGAGCATCTATGAGAGGCTACAAATAGTCCATTTGTGGTGTTTCTGAGTCAAAGAGACCCCTTTCTTGTGGACTGGACCAAAAAAAACGGGAAGGAAAATATTTTAATCCAACCACGCAAAAAGAGAACTATAAATCCAAATGGACCTCTCCAAAAGTGCACAGGTGTATCCAAAGGCACAGAGAGGTCTCCAAAGGCCCCAGGCGAAAAAACAGAAGTTCATCCAGCTTGAAAGGTAAATACAATAATAATAATCTTAAAATTTTACGAATTGTACAAAAAAATTGAAGCTACACTCCAATAATGTAAATTTAAAGTTCATTTGAAAACTGTGCAACGAGAAAATGTACCAGATGGCGCAATTGGCACTGCTGACAGTAAAGTTATTATTTTAACGTGTTTAAATATATACCTTACTTAAATTTATAGTTAATAATACGAACAGCGCTATAGCTCTGCTCACAAATTAAAATGAGCTAAAGTAGCTATGAGGCAGGCAAATACTAGAGCTGTAAACGCACCCAGTCAGTGCGTCAAAGTAGTCCTGTTGCGAGCCACAGTCTGGTCCTTCCTCAGACTTAAATTGGCATAAATGTAGTCCTGTAGCACAAAGAAATCATTATACGAAAACCATGCTGACAAATCCAATGGATTCCTAGTTGGGAAATGGCTGCTCAAGCGGTTGAAGATGTTTTCCCCAAAATAAACCCATATGCAAACTATGTTGGCAGCTGCCAGCAAAGCGTTGAAGGACAAGCCTGTTCCCTTCTTAGCATGTAGCTAATGCCTATGATGTTTACGTCGTAGGCCTATATTACAACAACACAGTCACAAATAGGATGGGCGTTTGTCTCTCTGCGTGTCCAGACTTGAGCATCCAGCAGGTTAAAGACCCCGCATCCCTTCTCTGAGACAGTAAGCCTCAGGCAACAGCAACAGAAGATACGCCGTGTCCTCCCTGCTGTGGAAACTGAAGACAAAATACAAATAAAAAGACGAGTGTCCGTTAGAAATGACAAAGCCCTCCTTATGTTCTGTGAAAGGACTATTCGCATCAACGCTCAGGTAAAAACAGGCGCATGTGTCGTGTTTATTCAGCACTAAAGCACCAGCAGCACAGCCGGAGCTCCAGCCGGACGCGCGCCTGTCCTCATTGTGCGTTTGCGGCAGCAGCTGTCAAACAGATCATATTTCAGACTGAAGTGACAGTACCATGAATACTCACGGCTCCTATATGATACCACACTTGTGCAATATCAGCTGTGCATCGGTTTGCGGTCAAAATGCGTAATATCTATGCTCCAGGGTGGCAAACAGCCGCTGATGAAAGACAGTCTTGTTTCTTTCAGCTGGGGGGCAGGAGGAGCGCTCTGTTGACGGGTTGTAAACCACAATCCTGAGGTCTGGAGGCAATCAACCGAAATATATAGACTCTGCCTTAATAATATTAATTATGAGATTAGGCTACCTATTTCTCTTATTGCAAGCAGGCTTAAATAATGCTTTATTGTATAATTTCAGCGAATATAAGCTTTCTGTATTGCATATACTGTGACACCAAACAACCTTATGTGGTATTAAAATGAAACAGAAAAAATACATGCAAATCCTGTTTTTCTTTTATTGTATGATTACCAGAGAAAAAATTGACATTATGGAACAAAGAAAGCGGTCTTCACTCAGGGGGCAGTAAGTTTATTTTGCATGAACTCAAATACTTAAGTACCTACTGATTAAAAAAAAAGAAAAAAGAAAAAAAATGTTGGTGCAACAACAGAAAGTATTTTTTATAACTACAATCAAAACATATATTTACACAGACACATTCATCAGAACAAAAAGACAATACCACAGTTGTATTTAAATGATCTTGTCTTTATTCTTTAACATGTTACAAAAAAGAACAAAATACATTTCAAGTCTTACCAGTAAAGATTCAACTGGTAATTCTTCATGTATTTCTTTAACAGAGATGCTGAGCTCATAATACTATCATATGTCTTGATTGTAGTTACAGACGTTGGACTCCAGGGGTGCTGTATTGACAGTGGCTCTCACATGAATAATACTGTACAATGGCTTTACATTGCCTCAGAATACATTTATTCGATCCTAATTTGCACTTAACAGTTTGTACAGGCCATGCAATGCAGTATACAAAATCAGACTGAAATGAAGGGGAAAAGAATAAAACAGTGTGAAATCAGAACCAAAGTGATATGAATGTGCAGTGAAACAGTTCTCAGGTTAATTGCATATTTCAACTGTGAAGAAACACAAACGACATATTAAACTATTCTGTTCATATCAAAAGACCTGAGACAAATGTCAAAACAAACATTCACACACAATGAAATCAGCCTTTAAATATGCAAATAAAACACCTCAATGTACTGCTGTCTATCAGCTGCACATTATTCCTCCACTGTTGGTTTGAGACCCTCCCCGGTTATGTTCCAGTGTTTCTTCAGACGGCTCTATGTTCTGGAGCAGGTGTACGTACTGTGTGGGCTTGGTCTGGTGGCGAGCGATTTTTCGAGCATAGTACCTCTTAGAAGCAGCTCTCCACGCCTCCCTCTGCAGCGTCTGAGAGTCTTCAGGTAACTCCGATATCAGTGTCCTCCTTTTCTTATCCACAAAAGAGATAGGTTGGGAATACCGGGAGTCTGTAATATGGGGAAAGGGGCCGGAGCGTGACGGGTTTGCCTGTTGGCGGGCTATTTTTCGGGCGTAATACCGCCTGGAAGCTGCTCTCCAGGCTGCCCTCTTCAGTCTCTGAGCCTCCTCCGGCAGCTCGGAAGTCGGCACGCTCTTCTTCCTGTTCCTGAGGAGGTCAAGAGGTGAGAAAGGATTACACAGATTAGTAGGAATGCAGTTCACCCAGCACTTACTGTAGATTTTCTTAGGGCATTGTGCTAATTTAAGTAGCTAGGTATGGGCAAATACAATACTTTATTTTCAATTAAGCCCACTAAATTAACCAATACATTTGTACAAGTTTTACAAAGGTAGTAATGTCTGCTGATTCACATTTTCCACTTTCAGCTGGTGGTTAAATGGTGTTGAAGAAGTAGCATGAGCCAGGTTCAGGTGTGATGAAGTTTGGGAGACATAACAAGACTGGGTCGAGGAGATACAGTGATGGCACACAACATGTGAACACATCAAATGCCAACACCAAATCTGAAGGATACTTCCTGTCAGGGGATATTTATCCTTCCTAGATTTACAGAGATCCAGTAAGTGTCCAAATAAAGCAATTGTTCACCCCTCTATTCATGTGTGAAAAGTCTGTTGGTTTAAAACAAGACATGTTGTGTCCTTCAAGCCACATGCAACACTGATGGTTAGACTCCAATGATACGTCAGAGTATAATCTATTACTATCCATGACTTGCACTCTAATCTATGGAGCCCTGTAAGTTCTTATAAAAAGTCTTGTAACGTTCAACCTTGTAAGATTCCCAGAGAACACCGGTATCTGCTAACCTGATACTTGAGCTTCTGTCTCTCCCTTATCAGTCTAACTGTCGTCACCCTAACAAGGACAGTTAAGAGAGAAACAACTTGAGCTGGAAGGTCAGTAGACACACACTTGTGGGGCTCGGCTAATGACTCCAAGCTAGACTTGTCTTACCTGTCCCTATTACATAAATTAAGCCCCAAAAGGAATATCTTGCATATCTCAAATGGCAATATATGGCAATTTTCAAGTTCTCATAGAATCAGACTAGTGGGAATCATCCAGCCTGTTTTTTTAATAATACAGTTTTCATTCACCCATTCTCACACACACACAAACCGATGGAAGAGAGCTATAATGCACAGCACTGGCCTGACCATTGGGAGCGTGGCTTCTGGATTGGATTCTAGAGGCTTTCTCTTCAAATAAAACTCAAACGATTAGCTGATTAGCTAACAACTATAACAATCAAGGTATTCAAGTAATTCATTGAGCAACATGCAAAAGCATTTCTTGGCTTTGGCTTCTAATCTGTGAGGATTTTCTCTGTTTTAACAAATTATATATCATTTCATTCTGGACGGTTGTTTGGACAGAACAAGCAATGTGTTGCACGTCACACTCTGATCTATCTTTATATTGTTCTATCTAATAAAGACAAAAGCCAAAACAATACGTCCATTTAAAAAACATTGGGGTCTGGGAAATAGTGATGAGAACTTTATAGACTAAATGACTAATCAAAGAGATAAATCAATAACAATCCTCAGCTTTCACCCTTCAGCTTTACATAATGACCAAGACACCAACAATTTCCATCATTTGAGCTGATTGTGAAAAAATCCAAAGTCAAAAACAGATCCTTGATTATAAAGAGCTGGTGACAAAACCCAATGTCATATAGTTCACTTTTCCTGTTCCCATTTCCTGTGGAGAACATGTCTTTGCATAATGTCACATTATGTACATTTGTTTAATTCTCCACAGAAAACATAAATACAGGGTTTTTGGGTGGATTTTCTCGTAGAGGTAGAAACTATAATGACATACCTGCAGGTCTCATGCATTAAATTGGCTCATTTAGATCTATGAAATGACCCACCTAAAGTGTCCTCCTTCAGTGACAAGCTGTTCGTCTGGGTCTGCATGAGGTTTCTCTCTGTTCTCCAGTTTTTCTGAACGGAGCAGAAGAAATGAGCATTGTCTTAGTCATACACCCACACTGCCATGCTAATATATTTTACAATGAGAGCATTCAGACAAGGCTTTTCTCTTATTAATGCTTTACGCAGGTGGGGTATTGTTTAATGATGTGTGATAGAGGTGCCGAGTTTCAGCTTTAACCCCCCTTTTTGAATATAATGTTTTTTTCCTGTTGAATGATACAAACCAAAGTTCTCAAATGCAACAGCTGTGATCAAATCTGACTCAGCACAATGTAGAAAATCGGGAACTTTTCCTATGTAAAATAAAGTTTGAAATGACCAAATTTCAGAAAATATCTATTGAAAGAATGAGTCCTCAAGCTGAAGAATCTGGCCAATGCCAAACATTTGATACTTGACAATATTTGATACTCTGTCAGGATAGTACTGAGGATCAATCCGAAGCTCTAGTATTACAGAACATGTGCAACATAAGACAATATTAAATTGATGTCCTTGTAATGTTATGAATATGCGTGTAATAGGAATTAAAAGGCATCATATATTACTTTTTACAATGGGGCTCTCTTTGTCCTGAGAGGGACTGGTTGTGCTCTCCTGATGCTCTTCAAATCTCTCTTCACTCTTTTCCCACTTGATTAAAACTGTGTCACATGGCTCCTCTTTGACAACGAAGCTGCTGGGAGATTTAGGCAGATTGCTGGCTGGCTCTGATATGCCCGAGGACTCTGAGGTGTGGGAGGTGCAGGTCTGGTCCAGACCCATTCTGCATGGCGATGATGGAAGAATGGACTCCTGGCTTTGGGAGGAAACGTGTGAGGGGGGTCTTGCAAAAAGACCGACTGTGGAGAAAGGAGAGAAAAATGGCATTCTTACTGATTACATTTACTTCTTTTTACTGTTAAATAATTTTTTGTGTATTTGTTCAAATAAAATTTTAAGTACTCTTCCCGGCCCTAGGCATTCTTGTATTTCTAGAAGATAGATGCTTTTTTCTTTGCCCTATTTTTACTTACAAGAGATACTCATTTCACACTCCCTCTGCCCTGCTGTCATCTCAGTGTCAATGCAGCTTGGTTCAAACCCTCTCTGTTCTTCCTTCTGTGGGTCACCGGAGGTCTGTGATCCGATGAGACTAAGCTCCTTTCCAAACAGCCCACAGGTGCATCCCTGTCTCTGCAGCACCTGCAGCTCGTGCTCTATCTCTCCCAGTCTGCACTCAAGCCGCCGGATCTCTTTGTCCCTGTCGGCCACCATCCGCTGGTACTCATGAGTCCTGGCACTGTTGACGCCGTACAGCACGTTTATTATCGAGTCTATCGCCAGCCGGATCGCGTTTTCCACCACGAGAACCTCCTCGTCGCGCAGGTGTGGATGCAAAGTCCTATTTTTGACCAAATTCATCTTCAAAAATCAACCTGTTTTGATGTTAGCAAGCTATGTGGAAAGAGGCTAGCTAACGTTACAAGGATGCTAGACTGTCAGACGCGCACACACGATCGTCAGAAAAAAATATCACCACATTTAACACACGAATCCAACGCTTTTCCGTAATGTAAAGGAAAACAAAACAGAATGACACAGACTTATATTTAGCTAAAGTTGAATCTACTACACTAGAGCTGCAGGTTTGCTTCCTGCGTCGTTCATTTCTTCTGCAAAGGCTCCAGTCAGTGGATGTTAGTTTTGGCGGCCACAGCGCCACCCGGTGGCTCGTATGACTGCTCACACTGACATTACAGGCCGTATTATTGATTATGACCAACACTGCTATTCGGGCTGCAATTAAATAAAGATTTTTAAGTGATTGACTGATCTAACTGATCGAATTGATTGATGATAATTGTTTACTCTATAAAATTTCATCAAATAGTAAAAAAAAATACTATTTCCCATAGCATAAAATGACAAATCTTCTTTTGTCTAACCAAAGGCCAAAATTGTTAAGATGTTGCATTTATTTCAATTTACACTGATATTAAAGAAGAGCAAATTGGAAAAACGTCACATTTTAGAAGCTGGAATCAGTGAATTTTTGGCATTTTTGCTTGATAAATAGAGTGTGCGCAGGTAGGCAGGGACACTGCAGGTAGGCGGACCAATCATTTCATTTTGACCAAATCCTGCTTATTACATACAGTCCTGCAATTGCTACAGATAACGGCTTTTTGTCATTTTGGTGTAACCGCATTTGATGTATTAATTGTGGTCCGCATGTAAAAATAACTTAAAAATAACAAAAGCTGCTTCTGAAACAAATTGCCTACCCTAGATTTAACAAGTTATGTCTCTTTAATTTTTAACCATTATTTTCTTCAGCTCTGTTTGAGTAGAGAACCTCTGCTTCAAACTTCTTAAGGCCTGTACTGACTGTTAACGGTGGGAAGCAGTGCCAGCTGTGACTGATGGGTGGCAGCAGGCAGCATTCTTGCATCTGAACTGTACTTGTTGGATTAAGACTGAAGTGTAAGCAGTAGCTCTGGAAACTCTGCTAATTAAGAAATTCAGAAGTGTAAAGAAGGTCATTCTGTGTGGCATAGTGTACATCAATTTAGTTTCATTGCATCAAAACTACAAACTCTAAGGATGTAATTTAAGACTTCATGTCACATAAAGGCGGGCTATGCGGTTCTAATCCAGCACACGTCCATCTCCATCTTTTTGTCAAATTCAAATTCTGGGTTTCATTACACAAACCATCGGACTGTGTACTTGATTATTATGATGTAAAAAACTATACCACCCCCCATTTCTTTTTTAGATTATAATTTACCATCATTAAACATCATGCTGTATTAAAAAGGTTGAGTTGAAACTGGTGTTTACTGGATCATTTAATCATAAGTTTACATACAACTGGACATTTTGTAACCAGTGGAGATGCCCACTGCTGGCCATCAGAAAGAATGCAGGTTTAAGGGAATTGTGTGTGGATTGTGTGTGGACTTTGGCTTATTTTGTTAATTTAAGGGTTTGTAGAAAAACATGTTTATATTCCTCAATGTAAGTATGGGTACCAAAACTCAGGCATTATATCAGTACTAGTAAAAAAATGTTTAAATGATACCAGCTCCTAATTAAAGCCTGATGAATACAATATCAGTATAACCAATTTCACTCATTATTTGAATTGTTTGTAGTGATTTGTATTAGAATACATTTTATTGAATGGTCTTATATTTTTTCCACCCCACACATTGTGTACAGTAGCTATCAAATATAAACCAGGAATCTCAAAATATAGTGATTTTGAATTTTTCTTTAACATTTACATATCCTAATAATGCTGTCACAAAACTGAAACCACGGCTGCTTATACATGGTTTTCACAGGAGAGTAGCACAAATCCTCCTCCCTGTTATGCAAGTCAAACATATCAACATATCATAACAGGTTTAAAAGGGTGACCATTCTTGATTCTTCAAAGCATATGGTAATGGCCGCTGCAATATGACATTTCATCTCTGTGAAATTGGAGTAAAATGTAACACCTTATAACCACAACCATTTCACATTATAGGTACTGAAATCACAGATACTTCACACAGGAAATGGTAGCTTGCTACTTAAAGAGGAAGGACGTTGTTATCTCACATACTTAACAGTCAGTAAGGTCACATGTAGAGAATATTTTTGGAGCTATTCTTTGTGTCATGCACAGAAGCATTGCATCATAATAAAGGAAATAAACAGAAAATACTACTACTGCTACCTTCTACACACAAATGGCTTTTCTGGATTCAGGAAAGGTGTATTTCACAGCCTGTTAATCTGTTCCTTTAGAAAATGTTATGTCATTATTCCTTACTGTAGAATCTCAAATTATCATAATACCAGGGTAATTATGTCTAATATTGCAAGCAGTCTTCGGTTGATAATTTAAAAAAACAACAAACAGACATGACAGACTTCTATTCCACATTCACCATCTTGTTGCTGTTAATACTCAATAGAGAAACAACTGTGTATTAATCAGCAGCTGAAAACAGTCCACAAAAAATGCACTATGACCTTAAGTTTGAGTAACGTTTGCTTGATAGAAAAAGTAGTTATGAATGAAACGGGTATGAATTCAGCATCTTTTCACCTGTGACAAAAAATAATCATTAGATCACTTTCAAACCAAAATCTTACAGTGTATCAGACCAAAAACTATATTTTCTTGACTGTTCATCAAAAGAAAGAAAAACAGTTGAAATGAATTTCATATTTGAACACTTTAAATCCATTCCAAGAACTTTCACCGAAACACTGGACTGCATAAAGACAAGATTATTTAAAATTTAAAAAACAGCTTCTGGTCCTATGTCTGGACTCTGCCTTAAATCTGTTTTGTTCCTCAACAGGTTGTTACTTTTTTCGCAGATTCGTTTTGCAGTTGACCCATTATTCCAGTCAAGAACTCTTTGCTTCTAAACACACGGTGCACGCAATCATGAGGGACTGCAGTAATTATGCTGTTTACAGCCTTACAAAGGGAATGCTGAAATGGTACTCCTGCAAATATTAAATTAAATTAGCATAAATTCACTGTTGCATTTACAAAAAAAACATTATTGAGTGCAAAGGCCAATTCCATGAGCAGGCTTGTCAGAGTGGGACAGAAATACAAACCATTGATGTTATAACGGACTGCAGTTGACCCCCAGGTCAGGTCAGGTAAACCATGGATTGATTACAGTCTTTTTATTTATTTTTAATAAAATACAATTATGTTTAACCATTTAGTAATAAAACATATTTAAATTGTTTTCTCACCAAGTTGTGAGTTTTGTGATCCCTTCAAACCGCACACCCACTTACAGTTCATAGAAGAAACAAACCAAAGCCACTCACAGTTCACAGAAGAAGAAACAAACCAAAGTCCCTCACCGTTCACAGAAGAAGAAACAAACCAAAGCCACTCACAGTTCTAAGAAAAACTAAAAAGTCATCTTTCAAGTCTGAAATTAAACACTTTCATAGTAACGCTTCACTAAATGAAGCCATAAATTGGTCATAAAATGTGATCTGATCTTCCTCTAAGTCACAACAACAGACAAGCACAGTCTGCTTAAAATAATACCACACAAATGCTTATATGTTTTCATGTTTTTATTGAACACATTGTGTAAACATTCACAGTGCAGCCTCCTTTGGGAGCAATAACCTCAACCAAACGTTTCCTGTTGCAGATCTGACCTAAACAACAGTCCGGATTTATTTTGGACCATTCCTCTTTACAAAACTGCTTCAGTTCAGCAATATTCTTAGGATGTCGGGTGTGAATTGCTCTCTTCAGGTCATGCCACAGATTCTCGGGTTGAGGTTGAGGTCTAGACTCTGACTTGGACCCTGACACTGTTTTCTTCTGCTGAAGCCATTCTGTTGTTAAAAGAAGATGCTTTATTGTCACATACACATACATGTTGCAAAATTCATTCACTGCATTTAACCCTTCCCCCAAGGGAGCCGTGGGCAGCTGCTATGCAGCGCCCAGGGACCAACTCCAGATGTTTATCAGTGTCTGGTCAACCGGCAACGACCAGACCGGACTTCTTACAGTGAGGCCACAGTACTATCCACTGGACCACCGTGCCGCCCAAAAATAACAGCTGCTCTCAAGACCAACACAGTATGAACTGAGCTATCACATAAGATATATCAGTTCTGTACTTTGGGTTGTTGTCCTGTTGCATCACCCATCTTCTGTTGAACTCAATTGGTAGACCGACTCAATTGGCCTTACATTCTCCTGCAAAATGTCAATGATGGCAACCCTTCCTGGCATCCGGGATGGTGATGAGTCGGCCTACAGACGCGAGGTTGATCAGCTGGCTCTCTGGTGGGTCAGAACAACCTAGAGCTAAACACGCTCAAAACAGTGGAGATGATTGTGGACTTCAGTAGTAGCCCCCCCCCCCACTCTGCCCACCATCACCATACACAATAGTCCTGTTTCTTCAGTGGAATCCTTCAGGTTTCTGTGTTCCACTTCATATTGTTATATTTTCATATTGTAAATACTTTATTCCAAATCCACCCACCTCAAATACGTAACATCTGCACATAATACTTAGTTATTCCAGCATCCTTTGCTCTATGCTCCATCACTCCGTGTACATGTATATCATATCCACCTCTGACATGTACATAATAATAATAATAATGATAATAATAATTTACTCCTGCATCCTTTCCACTTTGCTCACTGAACTATTTGTCAATCTGTCTATACTGTTTTTGTTTACAGTTTGTATATTGGTGTTCTCTATACTGTAGCCTGCGTTTGATTTTATTATTGTGTTATTGTATTATTGTATGAGCACATAGTGAGCAATGTATTGCAATGCAATTTGTTGTATGTGTACACATAGCTGGCAAATAAATCTGATTCTGATATGGAATTATGTAGTAAACAAAAAAAGTGTTGAACAAACCAGAATGTTTTACGTGTTTGATTCTTCAAAGTAACCACCTTTTACTTTGATGACAGCTTTGCACACTCATGGCATTCTCTCAATCAGCTTCATGAGATAGTCACCTCAAAGGTGGTTGCTTAAAACATAAAACACATTCTGGTTTGTTTACCACCTTTTTGTTTACTACATAACTCCATAGGCCCGTCTCAGAAAGCGGGTTTAGTAAAAACTCTGAGTAAGTTGAGACCGAGATGAGGGAAACTCTGGGTTTTCGGTTTCATGGAGCGAGATCAGATAAACTCAAGGTCTGTAACCCCGGCAACTTACGCTGTGAACCTAACCTGTTCAGGAGGAGGTTTGCTTAAACTAACGCTGAGTTTGTCTCTGACTCCTGCCATCCTGCGGAGTCTGAAGCGGCTGTCTGACATTTCCTCATTCATACTGTCGATATCAAAGCACATATTGGAATTACTTCTTTAGAAATATCTAAATTACTAAATTATTTATTTTAATTAAATAGGCTATTAGTTTTTTTACCCCAACATGACCTCTTTTATGATCAATCTGTCATCGATGTATGGACCAAGAGTTATCTTTGGACATCGTAAATTTATCCTCAGCACAGAATAAAATCTATAAGCTACACTGTCCTTATAGCACAGTGACTCTGTGGACATTAAGGCAGCTGTCAGGTTGGCAACAGTTGCACAAAAACACTTACTGTGCACTACAGTGCTGCATTATAGGCTACTGTTTAAACTAATCTGTACAAAACTGATCTATTAACAGTAACCTTTCATATTGTAGTTGCACTGATTCCTATTCCTACTAACATTCCTATTGTAGTTGTCCACTGGATATGATGTGAATATTTCTAAGTGAGGATGACTGTTGTGCAGCTGAATCAAATAATTGTAGTTTAAAATTGAGTTTTTCATCATCTGCTGATAGTCTGAATGTGTTTTGACAGCATTTCATAAAATATTAATGTAACATAGACATCTAAAACTTCACAGTCAGTTTGAACCTAGACACATTTTACTTTGCAAAAAATCATTGATAGGCATAGGCCTACTGAGTCGGACTGTCACTTTACAATCACACATCCATGAGCAGCCTAAACTATGTTTAATCTGTTCGATTAATATTTTCATCTTCAGTTATTGCCAGCGGCATTTAGTCCCTTCAGATTACATCTGAATAAATAGCCCTGTGGCTTTTTAAAAGGAATAACAGGCTGTAGGAGAATTCCAGCACTTTATCATTCATTAAGGAAATTCCAATCTGGTAAATGATGAATGAGCACTGCTGTATAAAATGTAATAATGTTAACGTATCGATCCTTCCTCCACTCCTGCGTTTTATAGCCAATCATGGTCCGCGTTGGCACGCATATTTCTAGCTCCACCCGATTAAAATGGAGGCTCTGCCTTTATTTACCTGTTGCCATGGTGAATCATAGTATTGGATCATAGTATACTCAGAGGTGACTGAACTTATTCTGATTATGTGGTTATCGCTTTTGTCACTCACCCACTGTTGAGCCAGGTTGTGAACTGACCATAGACATCTTTCATAGCTTTGATGTCTTCAGTGTTAATCTACAATGTAGAAAATAATAACAATAAGGGAACCAGTGAACCATTGGGAAGGAGTTTGCAAACTTTTGACTGGTAGTGTATATACATATACATCCGGTATAAATACATAGACATACATACATACATATACACATCAGCAGGAAGTTGTCATCAAAACTTCACTACATGACTGTGCCAGTACGTACAACAAATATTTACCTAATGCCTTTTCAAGTTCAAGTTCAAGTTCAAGTTACTTTATTTGTACCCGAAGGTAGATTTTGCTTGCAGTGGAGTCTCACATACACACATATGGAAAAAACAAAAACAAAAAGAGAACACATACATATCACACATAACATATAACATTTAAAATAAATAAAAATAAAATAAAAATAAAAAAGTTCTTATCGGTCCAGAATAGATTAAAACATACATAAAAGCAATAATAAAATAGGTAAGAACAGATTAAACACCTGTGTAGAGTATAGTTATGACTTATGACTTATTCCTCAGTGTAATGGCTGCATGAATAAAACTGTTTTTGTGTCTTTTTGTTCTACACCTAAGGATTAGGGATTAACCTACGCCCAGAGGGTAGAGGCTGAAACTCTGTGTGCAATGGGTGGGATCTATCATCTAAGATTAAACCAGTAATGCGCTGTAGCTGTTTTGTGTACAAG
>JAPMOB010221422.1:0-29507 GCA_029875015.1 Lepomis gibbosus | reverse complement strand
TATTGGGATGATTGTTATGTTATATGTATGATGCTTTGGCAATATTGTTCAACAGTCATGCCAATAAAGCAAATTGAATTATTATATTCATTCATTGTCTTCCAGCCAACAAAGAAGGTTGCATCGTTCCCCAGCTTTGTCGATGGTAAGTTAATCTGTCTGCACACCTGTTTGGTGATGAAATCAAAATAATGTAATTGCATGGAACCATTCCAAGTGTTACTTTGCCTTCAGTCTGTCATATCACAGGCCTGGTATAACTCATCCAGTGCTCTTTCACTGCCTCTGGGCAGATGCTCAGCTTAATAATGTGTGAGGGGCTTAGCTGCCTGTCTGCTCCTTCAGATGATGACTGCGCATTGTGCCCCTGAGTGGGTGTCTGAGAGTCCACATCTACATATCACAGACGCAGATTAATCTCGGCCCAGCCTCCCACCAGCATTGCGCCTCCCTTAGCTCACAGCCAGTGGCCATCTCACTGTTCACTCGCAACCAGCCTGTTATCACCGTCTCATCTCCAGAGCAACAGTGTTTGGCTCTGTGTCACACACAGCACGTTGACTGGAGTGATTAGAACACTCTCTCCACCGCACACCCGACCCTTTCCCTCTGTCCTTCCCCGTGTCTCCCCATTAATAACCTCCATCTCTGCTTCTCCCTGGCCCAGTCCCAGGACCATGCGAACCAGAAGATCTGATTGATGGAATTATCTTTGCTGCTAACTACCTGGGCTCCACTCAGCTGCTGTCTGAGAGGAACCCCTCCAAGAACATACGCATGATGCAGGCGCAGGAGGCTGTCAGCAGGGTCAAGGTACTCAAAAACACTCCCAGCCACACTGACTCACACATGCTAAAACACACATTGTGTTTAGTTTTTGACCTGAAGATATCCACATTCATACTTCTAGTCAGTCAGCACACTGTGTTTTTTGATTAATGTTATTGTTGTTTTCGACATTTAAACAAGGATGCTTTGCCCTTTTTGACCAAAACATCCCAGGAACTAACCTCAGGAACTGAAAGGCAGTTTTGCAACTTTCTTGGGGAACCGAGAACCTTTTGATGAAATTTACCTGCATTTTTGACCAGAAGTACCAGAAACTAAATTTACTTTCTGGGCAATGGGCTGGTTACCTGTGTAAAAAGAGTCCCTGCTCCTGGGGTAGTACTTTCTAATGGTTCAGGGACTATCTGGGTAGTTTTAACGAGTTGTAGCAGCCGTGAGGTTTGTGTTTAACCAATCAGTGACACTCAGTACAGTAAAAAAAACTTTACCCCAGTAGTTCCTGAGTCATTGGAAAGCACTCGCACCAGAGTTGGGACATTTCAAGGGCCAGAAAATACATTTAGATTGTAGTTCCTGAGTACCTAGAAAGATTCCTTGTTTCCAGGAGAGGTTCATGCAGTGGGAAACAGTTATTTGAAAGCCTATTCCCCTCTAACTTATTCCAGGCTCATAGTGTTGCAGAGATGTGTTTGATCACACCCCAGGAGACAGCATCCGATCAGTGCGGATGGTTTGCTGTCCCATTCTGAAAGAGAATTTTATATGACGGCAGTTCTCTCTCTTCTCCCCAGAGGTGCCAGCATAATGTTACAGTGGTCTTGTTGTTATTTAAGCTGCATTGGTAACACTGTATCATAACACACAGAAGCCCCGCAGAAAATAAGTCCAGCGGCTTGACATGACTAATACGGCATGTATGATCCTATTTGTCATACAGTATTGGAATTTATTTCTTACATTACTGTACACATCCGGTAGGGAAAATGCATGCATTTTTACAAATTGAAGCGACAAAGTTAAACTCCACTATTTAAGCATATTGTATAAATGTATTATTATATGTACTTAATGGTTATGACGAGTTAAGCCTGGTCCATTTAGCTCCTGATGAAATGTACATGGACCACATTGTAGTCATATATTACGCATGAGTGGTCTTTTAGGGCATCTAAAGAACTTGGCCAGAATTGGTCGCGTGGCATGTATTTGACACAGCTGGCCAGATAATGGGACTGCTGGCATGTGAAACTTATATTTCTCTTGTTGACACTCACTCCCTGCTGTTCACTAATGTTGCTGTGATGATGATGATATTCCAGTGCAGTTTCCGAGAAATGATATGGGTGGTACCAGTGCAGCATGGCGGAGTTCAACTCATTCTTGTTTTGATTAGCTTGATTGCTCTCTTAATCACTGCCACTGTGGCCAAAGTGCTTGTGTCAACTTTACAAAAACAGGTAGACTTTCAGCTTTTGTACATTTGTCACATTTCCAAATCGTGGTCCTTCTTCCAGGTGACTTGTGTGATCAAAGCACAGACTGTTTCGTGACGTGCTGACATGAAGCAGCACTGAATTTTTTGGTGCGCAGTTGCTACCCAGACACCAGTCTCTTTTATCTACCTCTCATGTGAACACAAGCTTGGCTGTATTTCTAAATATTAAATGACCTCCCATGTAGTAGTCTACTTTTAGAAAGTTACATGCTGTAATGAGCCTGAGATGGATACACGAGCGTGTGGTTGTCGAGTGGGATACGACAGGAATTAAGAGTAGAGAAAGAGAGGCAGATAAATGTATTGTAGTGTATGTGTATTCACACAAACATGCACACAAATTACATACTAAAATAATTACAGATGTGCTCTCTTTCTCCCTACTCATTCTCTCTATCACATTCCCAATTAAAAACATTTGAAATATTAGATCATGATCAGGTTCCAAGTGCATCATAACAGCAAACATCAGAATGGCACAAAAGGAAAAAGGAAATCGCGTCCGTTTTTTTGCATTGTCCCTATGTTAGCCACATTCTGCAGGTTGCTTAAGTCTTGGTAAGTTAATAAACATATAGTTTGGTCCTTTAATTCAGTGAAAGACTCACATGATTCAGGCCTTTAATAGCCCTACCACTTAGCCCTATCCTTTAATTTTTCATGCTTCAGTGTAGTGTAATCTGTCCCACCTCTACTTAGCATTGAGAGTCAATGGTCCTCATGCAGGCTCAAAAATGAGTCTTAATGTATATCAAATTGTGGCTGGCTTTGACTAGAAATGGGTTCTGATGGCTGCAAGTTTTTATATAACTATGCAAAAAAGTGTAAATGTAAAATCTTTTAGAATATGATAGTTTAATGGGCAATTGTCTAGATCAGTACAATACCAGAATTGTGGTACAGACACCAAAACAAGTTTTATTCCTTATTTCAAGGAATATAAATGATGCTTGACAACATAAAAATTTAAGAAAGAAGTCAAACTTTGTCAAATGTTAAATGTTGTCATGGACATTTCCTGAATGAAATATCGTCTTAAAACTGGCAGCGTTATTAAATCACTGATTTAACCCAGCAAATATCTGATTTAAGAATAGGTAAACAAAACTCTCTGTCATGCTCAATCGCCCCTGCAAAATGTCTTGCAGGGATGAAACCAGCTATCACACCTTTACTGCTTTCCCCTGCTTGGGACAGGTCCATTGAACACAAAGGCGGCCATTATGTCCTTGATTTGTCCCTCATGGACAAATGAGTTGCTGCATAGCAAATGACATTTAACCTGTGTCCACTGGAGTGGACACAGCCGATTGTGGTCAAACCCGACCACGTGTGCTGTAATGTGCTGCCATACTTTGTAATATTTGCTCCAGATCAAGCTGAACCAGCTCACATTTAGCGTATACAAGCACGGGAACGCGCTTAGACCCTGTATTGCTGAACTGAGCAATAAAGAAGTATGCCAGGTAAATTGTAGCAAGGTGTATAGGTTATTTATGCAGATCTTTTTGGCATGATGTTCACTCTGTTTGATGTAATATTTATACAGTTTCACCCCCCGACTCACTCTTTCATGCTGTCTGTCTCCTCCCTGCTCTGCTCCTCCTCAGCAGAGCACTAGATGTTGCTGAAAGCCTCAGATGTCTGTTTTGCGTGAGAGCTGATCATGGAGGAGGAAACTTTAAAAAACGAAAACCCGAAAAAGACTCTTCCCTTTGGGCTGTTTTCCCTGCTCTTTGTTTATTTATTTATTTATTTATTTTAAACTATTCCTGCCTGAGTGGTTACAGCTCTGCGCAGTGGCTCGGGCAAACATCCAGCCTTACACTCAGACATGTAATAAGGGTCAAGATCATTTCCTCTGGTCGATGGCAGATGGAGAGAGGGGCAGTGGCTCAGCTTGAACTTCACACAGAAGGGTTGTTTTTGAAAGATTGCAAAGTACTCCAAAATATTAATTGTGTAAGTACTTAACAACTGTAGGTCCCACGCCAAGACCGGAATAACTAATGAACTAATCAAACAAATTACAGCCATGTTGATCTAAGCTGTTTTAATTCCCAACATTGTGACTTTTTTTATGCAGCCCAGAAACAAACCCCAAGTGCACAGTTTAAATCCTTGCCAGGGCCTTTGTCCCCTCCCCTGCCTCTGTGAGTGTTGATTGTTTTCCAGCATGTCTGGTAATAGCATTTAGACTGTGACATCGACATGTGAGGTACTAAGAGCAGTGTCCATACACACAACCTGATGTATAGACTTTGTTGTCTTTGTCATCTGTCTTTCTGTTGATAAATGTAAGAAGAAATTAACAAGGTTCAAAAACCCCTAACCCTTATAGAGCAGGAACGGTGTCAGTTCACGTCAGTACACTTTTGATTTGCTGTGTTTAAAAGAGGAAAAGCAGTTATTACCCTCTGTAATTGCTGTTTTGATTTCTATCTGATAACCAACACGGCTGTGCGAAACGCTATCAAACACACACACTTTTCTCTGTCTCCTGTCTGTCACTCTCTCAGCACACCTGCCGTTTGGTTTGGGGCTTTACTGTCTTACCTTCATTTATTTACCTTCTTTATTTCCTCCTCCTCTTCCTCCTGTTTTTTGTGCTCCCGTATCCGCTGACCTTGTCCCGTCCCAACGCCTGCCTGCCCGCCTGCCAGAGGGTAC
This sequence comes from Lepomis gibbosus, assembly GCA_029875015.1. Lineage (NCBI taxonomy): Eukaryota > Metazoa > Chordata > Actinopteri > Centrarchiformes > Centrarchidae > Lepomis > Lepomis gibbosus. The sequence continues at coordinate 24,553 of JAPMOB010221422.1, read as the reverse complement.
AGAAGGCTGCCAAAATCAAGAAAAAGGCGGTGTGTAATGAACAGAGCAAAAGGAAGACCCTTTGGCCACTTTCCCTCCACTCTCACCTTTTGGTTTTCATTTCATTCGTGCCTGTCTGTTTCTGTGTGTCCTCTCCCATCTGTGTCACATTTGTCGTGTTCATTAATTTAGGTTTTCCAGAACTAAGACAAAATGTCTACTTGATACATCACAAAACGTTTTTGTACAAGGACCTTAAATTAGCTATAGTTGAAGATGCGTTTTAAGGCACAGCATGTTGACATGAATTTAGATGCAACGCCTGTGACCACAAGGTAACAGGAGACATGTCAACAGGACAGTTTGGGTGGAAGCTCCAGGCTGTGTTATGTATTGGGTTTCTTTTCATACAGTGCCATTATTACTGAGTGTTAATCTCTGCAGTAACACTTTGTACTTGTTTCATGAGATCGATAAATATGTGTTTAGGAGTGTAATAACACATTGTAAGTACAAGACATATTTAGGTATTGTACTTCAAAATTCACCCAAGCTTTAGTATATTAGTTGTGTCTGGCGTATAATTGATTCTCTACTTTTTCACAGTCTGAGCGCCAGAAACATTTTCAAGTGATTCATGCGCTTTTAATAACGCTTCAAAGTCAAAACAAGTTTCTTCCCTTTAACTGAAGAATCAGAAGCTTTGGAGGATTTTGGTAGTTTAGTGATGAAGGATTTTGAGCCAGTAAAAATGTCTTAACAACCCGTTTGCACAGTTTCATCTCCTTATGAATACACCAAGATAACTCGCAAATGACAGGAGAAAATGGAAATTAAAATGTCTAGTTTAGTTTTGCTGACAACAAAAGCACAGTATACTGAACATAATAACATTTTAGCTTAGGGCCAAAGGAAAACAGCTTCATTGTAGCGAAGAGAACAGCGAGAAACATCACTTCACCCAACGCATAGCTCATGTCATCAGCTGCCAGTCTAATATGTGTTATTAGTATTTTTTCATATTTTGTACTTAAATTGGAAAATTGTAATTCTGCGCATGCCTAATTTTTGTGTGATTAACAGTTTTCATCAGCATAAGCAGAAAAAAATTCTCACTGTAATTTTCAGACCATCATGCATTAAATCCACAAGACAAGTTGGATTTTCATACGAGAGCATAGCTGCAATCATACTTGCTCACCAGTGTTCACAAATTAGCGAGCTGTGCCCATATGCTAAGCTGATTGAAAACAACACTGCTTTTCTTTGGGGACAGGCACAACGCATGAAAATGAAAATAGACAAGAGAAAGGAGTTACCCCCCCTCATCATCTTTGATAAGTTTCCGAGTATCTTCCGACACTTGCTAGGGATAATTAAAGTACTACAAGCTACAGCCTCAAAAAAATGGCACCATTTCTGATATTAAATATTAAATTACAGCTAGATGTGTTTTATTCATATTTTCAGCACTATTGCCTTATCTCAAAATGCATCTGGCAATTTTAATTAAGCAAAATCAAATACAATTTTATTAGTCTGCAATACACAGCGATTAGAGGGAAATCTGTGCAGGCTTGTTCTGTGCCGAAGCTGCATTGCTCTCACTGGCAAAACCGCCAGCTGGTAAGGGTTTAGTGTTGAGCCGTTTCTTGTTTCCGTGCCAGCTCGCCGTGCTCGTGCCAGGACAGTTGATGTAAAGTAACACCACTGCCAAACCCTTTCTTTTCCTGCCTTCTCCACCTCACCTTTAGACTCAACAACTTGTCCATCTAACAAGCATTTCCCTTACTGGGCCCTAAACTATTCATGCATGCAGTTTGGTTATCTAAACTAATGCCTTCCTACACATAACACAGACATCATTCAGCCAGACGCAAAGCACAAAGCACAAAGATCTTGAGCAATAAAAAGTCAAAGGAGACGCTCTGACCAGCTCTTGTGTTTTGTTTTTTTATTGCACTGCAGAGTGCAGACGGGGATGCTCAAACCCTCACTGAGGTTGATCTGTTCATCTCCACCCAGAGGATCAAAGTCCTCAACGCAGACTCACAGGTGAGTACCGGCAACTGCCAACATGCGTCATGTTTCTATCCGAAGTGTCTTTTCTCATCCGTGAAAATTAAAAGCTGTTTACCCTGACAGGACCTCAGCCACCCACAGAGTAACACAGGGCTACACATCAGGGAAGTGTTGTTGTGTCAGAGCTGACATAACGGCAGATTAACCGTTGACTTAAACTGCTTCTTGTGAAACCCCGCCACTGATTGTTATTTATTTATTTAATCTCATGATTTATTTAACATCAGAATTCTGTTTAACTGAGGATAAGAATAAACTCGGCAAAGGCGGAGAGAGCATGTACATTGCAAGCTGTTTGAATTCAGCACAATCTGCCCTCTTTGGATTCAGTATAAGATTGTTTCTTTATAGTTGTACATTAGTATAGATATCCAAAAAGTGACCACATATGTTGTCAATTAGTCCTTTGTTAAAAGGCTGTCAAAGCATGTACTATGTGGTGTTTACTACAGTTATTTTACACACACAGTAAAAAAATCGAAATTCATATTAAAATTTGACTTTACTGAAGTTTTTCTGAATGAAAAATCACATTTATCTGTCAGTTGTTTTCTCTCAAAGCTTCTCTGCACTCCTGCAGGAGCTTTGTCAAAGTTTTCTTGCCTTTTAGCTTTACAACACGCAGCTGTGGAGGAGCAGCAGTACAAGTCTTCACAGGAGGAGGTGCAGTCCCTGATACAAGCAGAAATGCTTCTGAGAGCTTTGCAGTTCTTAGGATCATAAAAGGAGCTTTGTGCTCACAGTAACATGTTAAAAGTATATGTGGTAGATGATTCATTTGCAATATTTAACTCTGAGCTGCTGTCTGGCCATCTGAGCAGAGTGTCAGAATGTATATGTATGTGTGTGTGGGCAGCCTCCTGGCAGAAACTAAACGACATGCTGCAATGCAGTAGCTTTCTTGCTCCCTTTTCCATCTGGTTGCCACTGGCCCTGGCGCTCTTGAGAGAGAGATTCTGAGTAAAACGCCTTCGTTTTGCAATTAAGAAGCTTGCATGGGGTTTCTGACATTGATTCATAATAAGAACATCTCCAAAGGTGGGCTGGAACAACAACACTAATTAGGCAAATGGAATAAAACCACCAGACACAGTTAATGAAGTGAAGTTAACTAAACTGAAATGAAATTTAGCATAGTATCATAAAACATGAACAAAGGCAAGTTCTTCCCTGCAAAGCCACAGATTCATAGGCCTCCTCCTCTCTAAATAGCAGATACCATAGTTGTGTTCAGGAACAATGCCTCATAAAATCTACATTATGACACAAGACAATTATTTGGCTGAGTGAACAAACATGATTACACAGTAGAAATCACTTTGTTTCATCAACACAAACACTCCGATATCCAAACCACGCGTTTTAACACACCTGTTCATTATTTTCGAATGAACACATACTCAAGATATAATTTATCGGGGCGTTATTGGGCTATAATCAGATTATACACTAGCTTTGAGTTCAGCCAAAAGCAGGCCTGGATGTTTTGTATCCACTGTACTTTCATATCCCTCTCTGCTCTAAAAAGAAGCATGCAGTTTGGCAAAGGAAGGAAACAAATATGCTGCACAAAGGTACTATAATTCTCCAAAATTACTGATCAAAGGGAATCTGACACTGGGTGATTACCAGCAGCACACACAGAATATTTCTTAAAACTATGGTAGTAGTATCAGAGGAATATTACACTGCATTAAAGTCAACATTTACAATGATAAACCCAGTCATCTCCATTAACTGGAAATCAGTGAATGAAGACCTGCGTTGATGACATCACCAGGTTTTTGGAAGTTGGTCTGGAGACACTGAATCATTAAATGTCTCTGGGTTCATATGTATTTTTTGTTTCAGATATTAGGTCCAAGAGGATATGTATTTGATTTCAGGGCTCATAGGTGTCAATGAAAAAAATGTCTTCATAGCCCATGAAAAATTAACATGGGTGCTATCATACAGTTACAGGGGTCATTCTATGGATCAGCTTTATATCCAAACGACACCATCATCACCGTCTATTACTCTACTGTTCGTCTTATAAATCCACAAATTGACACTTGTGCTTAGCTGCAGCGTTCTATAAAAACAACAGGGCTGACGTTTAAAGGTTGATTTTGCCTTTGACGTATGTGATTTTGGCTGGTATGCCTACAGGAGACGATGATGGACAACGCACTCCGTACTATATCCTACATTGCCGATATTGGGAACATTGTGGTGCTGATGGCAAGACGCCGGATGCCACGCACAGCCTCACAGGACTGTATTGAAACTACGCCCGGGGCACCCGAGGCAAAGAAGCAGTACAAGATGATATGCCATGTCTTTGAATCTGAAGATGTAAGTGCTTCGTGTGTTTTCAAGTTCACAAATCTGCTGTGCCTGTTAACATGTCTATAGAGAGATTTTTTTTTTTAAATCCCCCTGGCCAGGAGCAGTGAGATGTTACACATATTGACAGCTACTAAGAGAAGTCACATTTTTATTTTTCTGTTAATATGTAAAAGCATATAGTAGATGAATCCTCCAACATCTAAAGATAACATAAAGAGAGATACCTGTTATTGCTTTGTAAGTGTTACTTTATTATAACAGATATTAATGCTTTTCTTCCATTTGTCTCCAAGACACAGTTTTATTTGTTTATCCAGAATTTTTTTTCGATTTTTGCTCCACATTAGAGGGTGACAGAAGAGTGGATTTCCACCCCTGTCCCGTCCCACTCTCACAAAAACACTCCAGCGCCATCCCATCCCCTTCCCAAAAAAAAAACAAAATTAGAAAATAGCATTTATTCATATTAGAGCTGCATATTTATATATTAAAACTGATATATGATTTCTGTCCTGCCTGCCCCTGTGATCATTAACGAAATTGACTCCCATCCCATGGGAATCTACCGGATTTACAAAGAAATGTCAGCCTGTACTCCACATTGTCACAAATGTTGAATTCTAAAAACATGTTGTTTTGCGACCTTTAATAACTGATTAAAGCAACCCACTGACATGAAATTATGTAGACGGGCATTTTGTATTTATTTTTCAACAAAGAGAGCTGATGCTCGTCTTGTTGAAGCAGATTCAGCAAGACTTGGCAATGTGAACAATGTTGAGGATGAGGAGCCAGCAACTCAGTGTCTGTTGCCAGTCAGTATAAAGAACTGGAGTCCAATCTGTCCTCTCTTCATCTAATCTTGCTGCCAGGTTTTAAAAGGCCAGCCAGAGTCATAATAGAATCATCCAGCCACTCATCCATCAACTTATAAACTGTTTCTGTTATTGTGGCTCCACTGGCTGGATGCAGTGTTAGCCTATTTTTGCCTCTCCTTTTTTTTGTTTTGCAAAATAAATTCAGTGCAATGACTTTGAGAGGTTGGGTCATTTATGTCTGCAAATACTGCAAGAAATTTATATGCAAATATCAAAATTAATTAAGTAGGAAAAATGACAAATACGGCTGACAAAATTAATGTAGTGTAATGTACCCTCTTTACTCTCTTGATCAATAGTATCTTACACAGCCCATATAAGTCTTCACGTTTTCATTTTTTGTACTAATTTTACTTTTCCCTTCCTTGATGGCAGATGTCTTTTGTGTCAACATGAAGGCTGCATCAAAGAAGTGGTCCCCAGTTTCTTTTGTCCTATGTAGCCCTACTAGATGAGCTCAAGTGCCCCTTCATCACCCGTCATGTTGTAAAAGTGTTTATTTTAACTGATTTTAAACTGACTGGATACTGTTAATTATATACAAGTGAATATTGTCAGCTGCACATGACAACAATTTTTACTTCCATTTTAGCGATCTCTGTTTGAATATCTGCTCACTTGTTAACTAGTTTCTGTGCATTCTCAGTCACAGCATGTGGTGTTCAGGCGTGTCCTGTGCAGTCAGCCTGTTGTAGCTGATATCTTATTGGTTACTGTGCCAAAAGATATATTAAAGTTCAAATCTCTATTTTGCAAATGCATGAGTACCTACTGGGGTACAGGTGTGCAATACTTTGTCATGTATGGCTGACATTTGATAAGCTGAAATTGTATATCCATCACTCTAGTAAAGACAGAGAATTAACTTGGTGTAGATATTTATTGTCTGCCCATTGTCTTCATTAACCTTCATTCCTTCTCATTGAAACTTGAGCATGAAAATAAATGTGTGTTTTTCTGATTTCCTCTCACAATGGGGACAAATTGCTTATGACATTCAATTTATCAATTTATATTGTGCCTTAACATATTCCTGGCACTCAGTGCCACGATTGTTTGTTGCCATTGGATGCCCCCTCCCTCACCACTGTATTGTTACTAATATACAACTCAGTGAAGATTAGCTTCTGTCAATCTAACAAAACAAGATCACAAACACATTTGTGTCATGATTCCTGCTTTTTTTTCTGTCTGCAGGCGCAGCTTATCGCTCAGTCCATCGGCCAGGCGTTCAGCGTAGCTTACCAGGAGTTCCTGAGAGCCAATGGCATTAACCCCGAGGACCTGAGCCAGAAGGAGTACAGTGACATCATCAACACCCAGGAGATGTACAATGATGACCTCATTCACTTTTCCAACTCTGAAAACTGCAAAGAGGTTGGCGTATATTAATTGTGTAGTACGCACATACATATCTTGCAACTTGACAATACACACGTTGAGACTTAACATGTAGCATAACATGTGTAGCACAAATGCTCACACTCATGCTGCAGGGCCATTGCAGAAACACACAGTGTACATGCATAGTAGCGGTTAACTAATTAGACAGACTAAGAGGCAGATGGTACAGTAAAATCTACTCGGAGCATGTCATCTCTAGCTCCTTTTCTTTTTGCTGTAGCATCTTCTCTTTAGCTAACACTCAAGCATTACTGGAGGCTCTTTTGGAGAATTAGAAGCCGTGAAACAGTTTCTGCTATATAAGCAGAGAGGCTGCGCGAGCACCACCACACAGCTGCTAATTCAGAGGCACATGGGTAATTTTTAGTGATGGGGAAACTGGGCTGTCTCGAAGCACTACAGCTTGCTAACCAACTGTGTTGAGAATAAGTTAATTTCTCAAGGCTTCATGTGTACGCGAGTCGCACCTGCTGGTCGAAAGAGCAGGAAAATTGATTCTGCGTTAAGGCGGTATTGAGATGTGCACAATTCTTGGATCTGTAAAGGACTGTGAATTCAAATGCTGATGTAATGAATTCCTAGAAAGAAAGTAATGGTTTAGTATTTATGCATAACATGTAAATATACTGATCAAGACATTTTCCTCATGTGAGACAAGCAGAGGAAAATAAACAAGATTAACATGGTTACTAAGAATATGTCCCTCTGATAGTAGTATCGTCATAATGCAGTTCTGCTCATTGATTTGCAACATTGCCTGCGATAGTCTAATGTAACCAGAGATATTAAAGGATACCTCGATATGAACAGTATGGCACAGACTGTATATATCGTAATATTTCCCAGTCATACCCTCAGCTCCAGGCCTGCTGTTACCATAGACCTCTGCTCTGATCCAAGGAGTGGAGCTATAAAACGGTGTGGAAAAGGAAATCCTACCATTTTACATGAAAACAACTTCTCTACGCATTCTCCAACAATGTGTAGCTTAATCAAGTGCTTTTCAGATCAACTGCAGCAATTTTTTGTGTGAAAATAAGACTGAAGCTCGCAAATGCAAACACGTGTTTTTTGACACAGTAGCGTTGGTGTTAGTGTTTTTGCAATATTATCAGCTTAAACCAATCAATGTGCTCCAGTCATATTGTTTCAATTGTGGTTTTACGGTCAGTTTATGGTCAGTGCGTGATCCTCCTCCTCCTCCTCCTCTCCACAGCTGCAGCTGGAGAAGAGTAAAGGGGAGATCCTGGGTGTGGTGATTGTGGAGTCCGGCTGGGGCTCCATTCTGCCCACAGTTATCTTAGCCAACATGATGAATGGCGGGCCGGCGGCTCGCTCCGGCAAGCTCAGTATCGGAGACCAGATCATGTCCATCAACAACACCAGCCTAGTGGGGCTGCCACTCGCCACCTGTCAGGGAATCATTAAGGTACAGAGACACTGAGGACGTACACAAGATTGTGGCTGAGAGAGGCTGTGATATAAATAGTACTTAAATATTAAACCACATAATTTTTGTGAAGCTTGTTATGTTTGTGTTTCTCTGTGTTAAAGGGCTTAAAGAACCAGGTTCAGGTGAAGATGAACATTGTCAGTTGCCCTCCTGTTACCACCGTCCTCATCAAGAGACCAGATCTGAAGTATCAGCTGGGCTTCAGTGTCCAGAATGGCATTGTAAGTTTAAATATTGGCTATTTTGATACTAGTAATACCAGTGAATAATATCCTTTAATGGCACTCTCTACTTCTACTCCACTAAACTTCAGAGGGAAATAATGCACTTTTTACTTCACTACATTTATCTGACAGCTTTAGTTACTAGTTACTTAAGATTTTCACACACAAAACATATGAATATGTGAAAGTACAGGTGATACGATATGTACATTTTTACTGTAAATTGTAAGTTGTTTGAGTCAATTTCCAATAAAAAAACATTTCAGGGTTCCAGCTTCACAAATCTGAAGATTTTCTACTTTTCTTTTTAATTTCTTTTTAACTATTTTGAATTTTGTACTAGGACTGCACGATTAATCTAATCACAATCGTGATGTCGTCATGTGCGATTACATAACAAAAAGAGTGTGATTTAATAAAACAGAAAAAGTGTGTGTGACCGCTCTCTTCTCAGTGTATTGCAGTCTGCTAATTATCTACGCCCACACCGGGCTCTGCATATGCCTCTAAAAACAAATAAGGCTATGTGCAATGAGAAAAATGATTTATGAGCAGTCTGCCAGTAACTTTTAAGACAACAACCTACCGTAACCCCCCTCCCCGCCCTGCTGCTAATCGTTCAAAACATAGTCTGACTTGCCACTGGAGCACCAAGAAAAAGGCCAATGCTCCGTTCGCTCTGTGACAAAGACAGAGGGACGTCGGCAGCAGCTGAAGCAGTGAGAATGAAGAAAACTGGGAGAAAATGAGGAAAGTTAGGGTTTGGCCCGCTGGTTATGTAAAATTAGCTGTATCTGTGGCTTTTGTTGTTCAACATGTTTAACTTTTCACAGAGCCGTCGAGCTTGTCAGCCACTATTCGTCAACTAACCAATCACAGCCTGGATGGTGCGAGACATTCAAAAAAGTTTGATGTGCTACAGCAAATCATCAATAACATTATTATAACAATATTATTGTTATACTAACAGTATACTATTAACTAAACATTATACTCTTTATTTAATACACTCATGTAGAGTTCCTCCTCCAGGTTGTGGATAGAGACTCTGCATTAGACAGATGTACACTGAGCCAGTGTGCCAGCTTTTGCTGCTTCTGGCCGCCTCCTACGTAGAGCAACACGCTCTTCTTGTTCTGTTTTGCATATTTGTTTTACCAGTTATTGTTATAAATATTGTTTACCTTTTTTCAAGTTGATAAATACACATTTAAAAGTGTAAGTATTTTGCGCATTCCTTAATTAAGCAATTTGACTCATAGTACCATTTATTCCATTCTAATCAAATCGCAGTCGCAATATTGCCCACAATAATCACAATATGACTTTTTCTCCAAATCGTGCTGCTGTATTTTGTACTGTAGGTTGGTAAAAAAAAATTTAAAAAGCCTTGTGAAAGTGTTACTTTGGGCTTTGAGTAATCGTGAAAGCATTTCTCACAGTATTTCTCAGCAGTAAATTACTGCTTTTACATTATTGCATGAGTAAAAATCATCTAATGAAATAATAGTATAAAAATCTCAAGGACATTTTTTCTGCATTAAGTACTTTCACATTTAATACTTTCAACTACATTTTAGTTGGGGTTTTTTTACAGTATGGTATTATTACTTTTTACTGGGTAATATAACTTATTATCAGTACTATATCACTGAGTCATTTTTCAAAACGTTATTACCATTACTCTTTACTGCTTTTTTCATGGTTAAAATGTTAACTTTTTTGTTTGATATATTTTGTATCTGTACTGTACACCATGTGTATGTTTCGCATTCTTGTCTCAATTTAGATTAATGTGCTCATTATTTTTGTTTCTCTATAGGATACACTGAAGAAACACTATTTCATTTGCAGTGTTTTGATAAATTGCTGTTTTTCCTTGAACAATATTTACACACCTGAAACAATCCCTGCTCCAAAAGTCCCATTAACTTTAGCAAAACTGTAATGTGCAGTTTAAACTCCCGTGGCTTTACAGCGTCAGTTTCAGATGCCATCACCCTATCACTGCAGAAATTTTACCCATCTAGTGGCATTCATTTAATTCATTACCTTTTTGTTTTGTGTGTGTTTTGCCCGTCAGATATGCAGTCTGATGCGTGGAGGCATTGCTGAGCGAGGTGGCGTCCGTGTGGGTCACAGGATCATAGAGATCAATGGGCAGAGTGTGGTGGCCACAGCACATGAGAAGATTGTCCAGGCCCTCTCAAACTCTGTTGGCGAGGTTAAACTGATGCACACACACAGGACAATAACATACAAATGTACACATTTGTGAATATGTAGAATTATTATCACTATATACTTATAATAATAAGGGAATTACACTGTATACAAATGTAATACTATTAAATATAAATGGCTGGAGAGAAGCAATCCTACATTACAAACTGGGGCATTGAGTTTGAAAGATGTTTGAAAGAAGGAAGTCTAACAAAATATATAGTTTAGTACATAAACATCTATAAGAAAATACTACTAATGTTTGGCCTTTTAATTGAGATTGTTCTGCTTCTTTCTTTCTCTCACTGGCAGATTCACATGAAGACCATGCCGGCAGCCATGTTCAGACTCCTAACAGGACAGGAGACACCTATGTACATATAAACAATGGCCACAGGACAGGCTGTCAGCTGTGACTGGTTATCGTACGGGGCAAACCAAGCTGAACAGCGAAGGGTGGGGGGGACGCTTCTCCCTGTCGATTCATTTCGCTTTGTCTTTTTTCTTTGAGCTGATTACTTCAGTTCTTTATTATCTCTCGTTTGTCTGTGCTTAACATGCAAGGGCCATTTTAATGACATGAGATGCTTTTTTCCATCTGACCAGCTGAAGAGACGGTGTGTGTGTGAGTGTGCTGTTTGTTATTTATTTGTCCTGTCTGTGCTTTTGTGTGTCACTTCAGTCAGACTGCGCGGACAGACTTATCGAGCGAATGCATCACAATTTATTTTTTTATATTCATGTAATGCAATATGATACTTCTGCTATACTCCTTGTATAGTTTCATTTTCTTCTCTGTTTATTTATTTCTCATGTAAATACATATTTTGCTAATAATGTGACTGAAGGCAATGGGGAGGGAGGGGCTATAGCTGCATTGTAAATATTTATTGAACCTTGCTGTTGAATTGAAAGCAGTTTGTGATGATGGCAAAGACACAATTAAATGCCAGATATCAAAGTAGTTGCCAGTGAAAAGGGGAATGACTTAAGTGTTTGAAATGTTGGGTTTAAATATGCTAAGTTGATATAATGTACATGTGAATCAAACTGATGCTTGCAGCAGGGGTTTATGGGAAAAATGCCATATCCTTCTCATTTTCTTCATTATACGGCAATACACAAGTTCAACCTCTGAATGGAAACAAAAATATTTTCTAAAATCTCATGTACAAACACTCACACACATTTAAATAACATGCAACTGATTAAAACTATTAACATGCATCGATTATGCTTTTGATATCAAAGTCACATGTATGAAAAGTTAAGTTTTCGTGTTCTACTCTATTGTATGTTCATCTTTAGTGTTTCTGACTGAAACTCATGCTACTATGAGTGGATTGTGAATGTAACTGTGTTGTGCGAGATGTCCCATTGCCATAAGCGGTATTAGAATGTCTGTACATAAAGAGAATCTTGTCTAGTATTGTGCCCATGTTTAAAAAAAACAAAAAAAAAAACACGCAGGTTTAGTCACTGCAGCCATCTTCCCACCTGTATGTTGGCTTTCAGTCTTACGAGGGAAAGAGAGAACTGTGAATCACACCACTGTGACAGATACAAGCCTTACCACCGAGTAATGGTTTTACAATGCATTGTAGTAACTTTTAACCATATGAACATTATCTGTGTGCATGCCTCGTAAAGTAGTATCATGTCATTGTGGCAAGGTAATAAAATCTGAGCTAAACCTGGCTGGTTTTGTTGGACTGGATCAAACTGAAAGTTGCATTTGCTGTATTAAAGTGTAGCCTGTCTACTGACGGGAAAGGATAAACGGACAATAAAGTTTGATATGATGAGATAAAAGCATTAATGATCAGTTAAAATTATGTCTAATAGACCCATAATTTTCATTTAGTAAGTGTACATTTTGACTTATTTAATCAAACTTAACTTATGACTGTAAGAGTATATTACTGTCTCATTGTTTTGAGTTAGTACCTTGAAATCTTTTGATTTTGAGCAAGTAATGTTTTTGACTTTGAGTAGCTGCTACCAGATTCAACACAATTTAAATAACGTGCTGAAGGTGAAACACCTTCAGAAAGGTCTTTAAAAAAAAAAAGTATTTCATTTTTCAAAAAAACATGTTGCCTTTTGTGTGGCGTTGGTGTTTTCTGTGCGTGTATTGCACAATTTCCTGTCAGGTCAAAACGGTTGATTGATTTCTTACATACTAACTGCAAAAACACTACACCATGACAGCTAGTATATTTTACAGAGATACATGTAGTGTGGAATTGGGCTAGTGTTAAATTAGACAGTATCTGTGTCCAATGTCAACACTACATGGAAATGTAAAAGTAGAAAAATGAAATACACTCAAACAAAGATGTCAGTAAACAACACTTTTTGGGTAATATCCCCCAATCCCCACAGCTATGAAATAAATCAACTTATCATTAATCGCTAAACATGCAGTCAGATTAATATTCCTGTTGGTATAAAATAGTATAAAAGTTGGTATAAAAGTATGTTGAGATTTTGTATACTAACTGTAAAGCAGTATACTTTAAAGATTGGTATAGTATATACAATATTATGTACCATTAGTGTGTACTAGGACAATGACACTGCCATACGATTCCACTTTTATTCTCTAGTTCCCCCTAATGCCTGCAATTATGTAGTACAGGTTGTGTGAAAATGAAATATAAAAAAATAAATACCTAACATTTTGTTATTTTAATTTTATTATTCAAGGATGTTCTTTTACTACAGTAGCTGTATGTAAAATGATCATAAATTTAAATACGTATACATAAATTTGCAAATTATATACAATAAAAAAACAATTAAAATGCTGTTTTTAAAATAAAGAGCATCATGAAATAATTACTCGTACCACCTGATGTTAATTACATCTCTGACCTGCAGGTAATAGCAGTCACAGTGCTGTTATTATTATTACTGTTATTTTCTCTTTGAACTATCACTGTTATCTTTCTTAGGTTTGGATGTCATTCTGAGTCGCTCTCAGTCGACCCGGTTTTATGTCACTGCAGCCGGTCAGATCAGGGCTTCTGGTCATTCTCGTCACACTTTAACATGACCTTTACCCCAACACCCTGACGCGTGGTCTCAAAGGCCTGGGCTGCCTGCTCCAGAGGGAAGCGGTGAGTCACAAGGGGCTTCACGTTCACTTTACCCGACGCCAACATGGCTATGGCCATCGGCCACCTGCAAGACAGCAATATAAAAGTTTGACTCTAGAGTTCAGTCACTGTGGTACCTAATAATTACTTAATCATTTCTAATGTGATTTATACTGTCTGTAGGATAAACTCACAAAGGGAACTACTTCCAAATGTGCTTCAAGCATCTGCTTATAGAACAAGAAGAGAAATCCGTGGATAATTTCTTACGTATTGCAGTAGCGGAAAACCCCTCTGATGTCCACTTCTCTCACAGCGGCATTGATCAGAGGAACAGTGGCCATCTCAGAACCAAGACCCACCAGGACCACCACACCCCCTGAACGTGTTGCCTGACAGGGAAAAATATCAACTTTTATTATTATTTTATCTGCAGATACTGAAACTCACAGTGAGTCTTATATAAATGACAAGCAGTTGTGGAAAAAGTATTCAGATTCAGCACTGTAAACTTATTCCATAACAAGTAAAAGTCCTGCATTCTTGAAATGAAAAAAATTACTTAAAGTATTAAAAACTAAAAGTACTCAAAATGGAAAAATTGCCACTTTGAAGTGTTACTTTATAATACAGAATATTATTACAGATGTATATAGGTAGCATTTTAGTGCAAATTTGAACCATTTTATATACTGTTTTTTTATTTGGTAGTTTAATTTATAACAATAAATAGTCTTTATTGAGAGTAGTCACATACATAGATGGAAGTTTGAATGCTGCTCTCAACACCGGTGCATTCAATAGTGATGTGAGGCTGAGCACCCAGCATGTCCTCTACACTTTTGGCCAGCTGCTGGGGTCCATCTCCTCTCTTCACTGTCAGCTGGAAGTCTGCACCCAACTCTTTGGCCATTGTGAGACGCTCTGGGGACAGATCTGAACATAACAAAGGTGGATTAGAGAGAAAAGGCACACATCCTCCACAGAAGATGCTACTAGAATCCAGTATGTTGTGTCATTTCAATTAAGATGGATGTTTAGAAAAAGCGTTTGTTACCAGTGATGACGACCTGTGAGGCTCCCATTGCCTTGGCCACGAGCAAACAGACCAACCCAATAGGTCCTGTGGCAAGAGAAGAAATAAATAAGATGACTAATAATGTCATTGTAAACATGTTTTGAAGCTTGAAAAAGTAATTGTCATACTGTGTGCTGAACCTATCCTGTTTAACTTTACCCTCATAGGAAACAAGCAACTATTTCACCAGGTATTGCTTAACACAGCCATCTTAACATAAAAATAAGGAGTCTTTTACAAGGTGCGTTAAGGTTCAGCAGTTTTTCAGTTTTGTTGAGTCAGTATTATCCTTAGCTTTGTGACTTTACCCAGTGAGTGTTAAATTAGATTCCTTACTTTCAAGGGCATGTTACACCAATACAGTACATTCACCTGTAAGTCTTTTTTTGTAAGTTGGTGACTTGTTTTATTGTGTAATTGTTTAATAGTTACCTGCACCACAGATCAGGACGGTGCTGCCTAGGGTTACAGCGGCTCTGCGACAGGCGTGGATACCCACAGACAGAGGTTCAATTAGTGCTCCCTCCTCAAATGTCACATTATCAGGCAGCCTGGACAGTTGAAAAAAGACAGAGAGAGAGTAGACAACAAGAAAGACACAAAAGGATGCAAGAGAGTCAGTTGGCAGTCAGATCAAGCAGTTGTTAGGTAATCTGATGCAAAGCCATGCAACCCTGAAAGAACTTTACTTGTAACAGAAGTTGGCACTGTGCTTGTAGTATCTGCACAGATTTCCATCATCGGGGGGTGTGGCACAGAAGAAGATGGTAGGAGACAAGTTATATCGTCCGTTTTTGAAGAAGTCGTCCATATTGCGGGGCACACCAGGCTCAATGGCCACTCTGTCACCTGAAAAGTACAAAATGACGTTTACAGCACTGGATGCATTTGTCCAGGTAACTCCATTGCATCAAAATGATGTACAGTGTATGACATTAGGATGCAATAAATGCATATTGAAACACATGGATGGCACTCCAGGTACAGCTTATAAAATAACCAGAGTTAATATAACCTTTTTGAATTAAAAATATTCCTTATAACAAAATGGCAGATTTCTGCAGTGCACACTACATGAGGCACTGCCTTTGGTGATTCACAACTCTGAGCACCATACAATATTGTGACGGTCCCAGAGGTCTTGGTGTTGGGCCTTCTGTACTGCGTGCTGTGTTTGTCGTCCTATAGGTAGTTAAGGAGATTGGGAGCACCTGGCCAGTGAGCCCAACCCATTTAAGCCTGCCTGTCCAGACGCCAGTGTCGGTGATTGCGCCTGCCACACCGCTGCGCCAAGCTCGTCTTTTTGCTTTTAATAAACTTATGTTAATCTTTGTTAAACTTGAGTTTCATCCTACTTTCTTGTTGCGGCCCGAGAGCCGGGGTCGTAACAAATATAAACCACTTACCCACTTGAAGGTGCTTGACTGCTGATCCGACCTTCAACACCCGCCCTGATGCCTCGTGTCCCAACACCATTGGCTTTGTGACTACATAGTCCCCAATTCGGCCATGCTGCCAATAGTGAACATCTGATCCACAGATTCCAACTGAGTGCATCTGGAGCAAAACCTCTGGGCACAAAATGTGACACAGTGAGGCAGTCCAGTACTGATTAATAAGAGGTTCTGCACTTTGTGATCATGCTGCAAAACGACAATACAGCTTAATTTCAGACTTAACTTCAGATATGTTTAATGTATTCAGAAATTCAAAATGGATGGATAAAATTAAACGAAATGGCAATTCAGTCATTTCAAAAATGTTTGACACCATTGTATGGTAAGTTGGCTTGCAAGTCACACATTAATTAAACAAGTGCCAATATGTACTTCTGACCTAAGCCATAAATGCAGTGGTGAACACTGACATATCCATAAAGGAACATTAATGGAGTTGAAACAGAGAAGCCAGACAGCAGCTTTGGAACTGAGAAACATAATGTTCACAGTTAATTGGATTAATGCACTGCATTAAATTCGGTTAATCTACGATAACTAACTATAATCGTACATAATGTGCACAGCATATTCACAATATTCTAAATATTAGGAAAAGCTTGATGAAGTGGATAATACATTGCTGAATGTCATACCATTAGGTCCTGGCTCAGGGACGGGCCGCTTTTCCTGTAAGAAATTGACAACATGCAAAAGAAGTATATACAAGTTGCAGTCAATTGAATTTACGTATTGTAACTAATTGTCGCATGGAAACGGTAACGTTAAGTTACAGGTTTGTGGTCAGAGTCCTACCAGTCTGAGGTCTCCCTGGGAGTGCAGTACGACGGACAGATTTTCCTGCGCCATGACAGATTCAACAGTGAGCTGACAACACGGTCAAGATGAACCAGACAAATACAGTCTGAATCCAAACAGAAGTCTATCAAACGGTCTTGAACCTCGGTCAAAGTGCACGGAGCTGCAAGCTACACCTTCCTGATTGCGGGGCTGGTACCAAAACAAGGCATGTGATTGGTCAAAGACCCGTGGCACAGTCCACTTTGAAGGGGTGTCCGTGACAACACAAACGCATTCAACTGCACTCATGAGATTACATTTAACCATATAACAGCTATTTCTTACTTTCGAACGTGTTTACATTATATTATTATTGTATAAAATGTGCTATTGAGCCTGTATTATCGATATGCCGTGATATAATCAGCAGGACACCCTTTAACTTCCGTCAAACTGTCCTCAGTCCGTAGTGATCGTCCAATAGAAAACAGGCTTTTCATATTAAGAGTGGGCACCGTTTGGTTTGTTTTTATATACAGTCTATGGTTTTCACTTGTTAGGAATAGTGGATATCCGATTTGAGTTGAAACTGATTTGAATAAAGTGCCTGACATGTTTTGTATGAAATATACAGCATTGTGATTAAAATAATCATTTATTAAAATATAAATCATTTCTCAATTTGTGGTATCTATATATTTCTGCAATTGTCAACCTTTCTCTTTTGTATGTCTCACATGTTTCATGTTACCTATCATCTGCAACTGGTACGGATTTGAGATGGGAAATCAGTACGACATAAATAACATCTCTTACCTGGATACACCTCATTAGTAGTGCACTAAACGAAAAGGCTGCAGGTTGAGGTTTTTGTGCAGTCTGTATACTTGCATGCAATTGTTACTATAAAACTGCCAACTGGTGATTCAAAGCTAAATAAACAAAAATCTGTCAACCCCATTAAGTTGGTTAATAAACAGCGTGCAGGACATTGCACTTAGTAAGGTAGACTAATTTAAAGAATGTTAGTTGAGTTTATTACTCCTGTGGCACCTCTTAAGTCTATCCTCACTCCACTGTAATACCAGAAACTGTTCAGTACTGCACACACAGTAACACAGATTACACACAAATTATGTAATTACAAATGTGGACCCATTTGTACCAATTACCTTTTTCAGAGATGGTTCATTTCATTGGGCAATGTGGAAATGTAGGGACTATGTTAATGGAATAAAATAATTAGAGGAAAATTTCAAAATGAGATCAGCATTAGCCATGTTACACTGATTTATTTTATATCAGTATAAACATCTGAAGTACATACAGGTAACCAATGCAAACATAATGAACAAACACAACAACTCATTTGCCAGTAAATTATCTACAGCACAGCTGCTCCATTTTAACATGCTTTTCTCTTATTGCATGTTGGCTTTTGTGTGCGGTAAGCAGCAGTGGGCTTTACAGCTGGAGCATCGGAAACAGCCGAGATGGAAATCACACAGATCGCCTGAATATTTCTGCATGTTGTCCATGCTGACGTAACCTGTATTGAATAAGTCAGAAAAACGTGGTGTAACATTAACAAACTCAACATTACAGAAGAATCTTCTACCTATGTTGAAGATTGCCTTGTAATCTAAATATGGATTACATCAGACCTTATTATCCCAGGTCATTATTATCCTATTAGAAACAAGTACAGACATTTTCTCAAAGAACAAACAGTAAATGATGATAAATGTTTCACCTGTAAGCATGTTGCTAACTGGGTAATCTTGCAAATGACCACAGAGAGGGGCTTCACTTTCTGAGGAGTCTGAGTCAGATGCTTCAGAGCTGCGAAAACCATAATAGGGGCTAAATTAGTTACAGGACAATTTACAATTTATTGAGTTCCAATTCAAAATATTTATAGTGGAAACTTAACGTACTCGCTTCTGCTGACTTCAGTGTACTCATCTTCTGTCTGGCACCTGAAACTCCTACAGGAACCCTGTAGAACAGAAGCAATTAAGGTGATTAAAGTAATTTACATAATCTGCCTGTGTGCTAATTTTGTACACATACTGTCTATATAGACACTCTGTCTCTCTTTAATTATTTTCAACTAATGTGAAGTGTCTTTATATACCATGAAAAGCGCTCTATAAATAAAATGTATTATTGCTATTATTTTACTTACCTGTGCTAGTGATTGCTCCTCTTCACACTCCCAAATTAACCTCCCAACCACGTGTCTCACCTCTTAAATGATAATCAGAGGAACACTGTATGAGTTATAATTCCTAACTCTGGTTTTCTTTTAAATGAATCAATCATTAGTGTGGTTCCCAATGTGTTTTGGCTTGACCCTTCAAAGTGAAGCAATGACTGTTAGTGACCCTTTATCGCAAGTTGATTATGTCTGTGAGTCCAACCAAAGAGTGACTGATCCTTTCGACTAGAGTCCTGAAGTGGTAAAACCATTCAGTATGTAACAGTAAACATGTTTTGTTTCTTAATTCCAGTTTATTTAATCATATTGCAACCCAATAGAATTAACTGAGGACGTCATGGTTGGGAACCACTGATGCTTTACAACAAATCAATAAGTATATAGTAGTGCTCACCATCCTGTACTGAGACTGGAGGCAGCACATAATGACCAATGCACACAGACTTCACACTCTGGCGCTTCTCACAGGCGGACAGAAACAAGCTGTGAAACACCGCCACCTTGTTCCAAAGGTAATCTTTGCTCTCAAATATCCTGAAAAACAGAACAAAATCACATGTTTAAGAGAACTACTAACAAATGATCTGATAGATGATAAACGTGCAGCTCACCTTAGAGTATCAGGACATGTAGCATCCTTACTGAAAAGGTAATCAGCTGTTCTCCAACCAGCAATGGTTCCACTTTCCGATACTAAAAGCAAAACATGATCAAAAAGCTGGCTCAAACTACCAAAACCAGGTGTGTTTAAGTTAACTTACAAATGCCAATGTAGGTCCAACTTGAACTATGTTAACTTACAGGTCTAGATTTGTGGTAACATTAACGTTAGTGAAGTTAACTTACATATTCTCCTTTTAAAAATACTTTTTAGTATTTTTAGTAAGTGTATTTTTGACATTAGTAATAAAACTTTAACAAAAACATAATGTGAGGTGCAGCATCTCTGTAAGATTGTGTCAATATCTTATTTCATGAGAACACTAGCTAACGTTACTAGCTTAGCTAAATTAAACACTTAACTTACACTTAACAATATTTAACGTTAGCAGGTGATTCATTAATGTATAAAGCTTGACCTGGTAATAGCTTTAAAATTACTTACTCCAAAAATTGTGACAAGCCTGTGGCACACTGCTTGAAAACCAGGCAGACTTGTTCCCAAACATATCTTGTTAGCTCTTTAGCCTAGCTCGTTTAAACCGTTTCAATAACTCCAGCTGTCAAACTGGCAGCTTTAGCCGGAGCTAACGTTACCTCTCTGCTGTTCTGCCGTTTGGGGCTTTCACTGCTGCATTTATATGCTGTCGAAAACTGTCGGAAACGTTGGTATTCCCTATGGGTATTCTCGAGAAAGGACAAAACAACTAACGTTATGCCAGGCTAGGATTCAGTCTAGCTAATTTTTTTAGGAGGCTAATGTTATGACTGTTTGTTACAAGTTTAAAGTTTCGTTTTAGAAAACAGCAAATCTAAATCATGAAACTTTAAAGAAACGTGTTTACATTGCTAATTTCCATAACATAGGTGTGGGCAGTTCAGTTCTGCCAGAGCCCTTTTAAGGGCTCTGAGTTCTGCTAGCCAGGTAGCCCAGTTAGCTAACGCTGGTGGTGATGATGTATTTATCCTTGTCCCTTTTTTAAAAAGTATAGGTCAAAGTTGTGGGTATATATCCGGCTAAACTGTCTAATTACCACATCTGACATTATGAGTGAAAATATTTAGTGTTTGTTCAATATGTTTGTTCAATTTGACCTTCTCAGACATGGCCCCTTTGGACGGAGATGGGCAAAGCGTGGATCTCACTGACAACAGAAAGCACAGCACTGTGAGCAGCCCTGCTCCTGAACTCTCACGTTTCTGAATGCCCTGGGTGTCCTCCATAGATGTCTACATTCCAAGGTGTGTTATCTGATGTAAGTTATGTTTTCTTCTCAAACAAGCAAATCTATGTATTTTACAGATGCAAAGCAATGTATTAGATCCTCTTTTAGATTTTCCAGTGCCTCCACAACCTTCCTTACCGCCTCCACCTGGAGACATAAAACTAATATCTATCTATCTATCTATCTATCTATCTATCTATCTATCTATCTATCTATCTATCTATCTATCTATCTATCTATCTATCTATCTATCTATCTATCTATCTATCTATCTATCTATCTATCTATCTATCTATCTATCTATTGTTCCTCCTCCTGCATATCCTGTTTTCATCTTGATGATTAAGGTACTAAGGGCGTTCCTCAGGGATCCATTGAGGGCCCTGTTGTATATATACCCAGTCTCTTCTGTGTGTGATTCATACATTTCAGAGATATAGATTTAATCTCTGCTGTGACCATTGTCAATATTGAGAGTGCAACATAATATTAATACCTTGGTGTCTTGCTGACAGAGAAATTGACACATATACATACAAAGACAAACCTATGGGATTATGATGGGGATATTATTAAACACCACAGGTATTCGGTCATTTAGTGTTTTGATTATGTTGGAGATCAACATCTAACACTTTGGTACAAAATCTCCATTTATTGTTCCTTCATGACCTGTGTGAAAACATCTGCATTTGTTATGTTTCTCCACTCAGTTATTGAGGTTTTCTAACTGAATTATGACTGGCAAAAGTGCAATACTACATTTCACCACCAGATGGTAATATTTTGTAACATATAGTGGATCACCAAGTTACGGGCCATTGTATATGGCTCTAAGAATATATGTAAAGTAAAATTATTGTATTGATCAAGGTGTTATGACTTTAGTTTTTTTTCTTATTTTCATTAGCGCAGCTGCTATTGAATAACTGAGTTTCTTCAGGAAATGTATTGCCATATTTTCTAAATGCAACAACTGTCGGCAAGCAGAGCTATGTTTAGTAATATTGAGCTGGTGACTGAGTGCTTAGGACTGAATAATGGTGCACGTTTCAGTTGATGGAATTGCACAAGGATAGAGGTTTACAGTTGTGGCATGCCCCAGCTTTGAATTTATCCACACCTGCTGAAGAGAACTGGATTATTTCCCAATATCAGTAAGCAATATTCTAATCTGGTGCTGTTGTTATATGTAACATTCAGCAACTAGAATTGTTTGCTGGAGGTAAATCTAGCCTCTTACAGATAAAAAAGCTGATACAACATTTCATTTCAGCTGTTGTGTCGTCAAATCTCACTCGTTCAATCTGTGTACTGGCTGGTAAATATGCTCACATATTGGACAGCAGTTGGCAGTACGTAGACATGTTCTATCACATTCTCGGTGGGGTTGTCAGCAGGTCAGGTGCTCATTGCTATCCCACAGACACACACAGGACCCGTTGACTCCTGTTTACGAAGCCCAGTAATGTCGTGTTTTATTACAGCGCCATCCTATTAAGGAAGATGTTGCTGTACAGCAGTATTGCTGGTATAACTGATGGGCTATGCTTGTTTGAACTCTGTGAAACCAGAGAGCCTATCACTCTGCCACTAAAGGGGATGGTATAGGTTGGATCTGAGGCTATTATAGGTTTTATTAATTGCTTGGAAAACCACTGAGCATACCTACTGCCTGTCCATGGGCAGACTCTCATCTCTGTGTAATTTCTATTGGTGTGATGGGGGTGACATGCAGGCACAAACGGCAGAGACTCAATGTAGATTACTGCATGCATGGTTGTAAGCATATACTGTCATTCCTCCATACAGTGGCTGGTTGAGGGGGTTCAAAGCAGGGATGTCTCTGTTGCCATGACAACAGTGAAGCCACACCCCTTTTCTTAACACCAACATGCTCCATTCAGAATGAAGCGCTTGAAATAAGGGGGTGGTTAAATGTGTTCAGGTTTAATATAAGCAGAAGCACAGGAGACAAAATGTTTCATCTATCTGTTGTTGTTGTCCTTAGTAGCCGACAAGGCCTTTGTTGTTATAATGATATGAAAAAAATCAACATTTTTACTAGCTACCCTCTTATTTTACTTGCACATAAAGCAGAGTAACATTGCTAGAATTTGGCTTTTACTGTCAGTGAAAATCATTTGTGTTCGGTTACTTTCTTGCTTATTATTAACCAAAGAATACATCTTCCAAGTATATATTAAATTCTGTAAATATTAAATGCCGCGTTGAAACAACAAGTCAATTGATTATTAGTGGATGGACATAACAAATGAATCCAGAAAAATACTGATAATCGGTTAATCGCTTAAGTTATTGATCAAGCAAAAATGGCAACCATTCTCTGGACAGAGCTTCTCAGTTGTGAGGATTTGATGGTTTTCTCTGTTTCATATCATCTAAGAAAAACAAGCAATATGAAGATGGCATATTGGATTTTTAATCATCATGTTAATCTATAATGAAAATAATTGCAATTCTAATTACCTTAATTTTTCTCACTCGCTTTAGTAGATTTCTCAGATCTGAATTGAAATTCTCAAAACTACTTGTTCAACCCCCACATCATCTTGTCACTTATGCACATCGTAAGAGCAATTTCACAATGTATTGAACAAATTGCAAATGCTTTGACACATTGATGCAAATGATTATATACAATTGTCTGCTGTTTCCTACATTATCAAGTGCTTATGTCACGCTGATCACAATGTATTATACTGGTTCTCTGTGAAATAGTCTTACACTCCAAAACATCTAGGCACAAGTTCATTGTATAAGTCACTACATGCAAACTATCTTGTTGGTAAACAATGACACAAGGACTTGTCATTCTGATGGCACTGACATGTTCACTGACATAAAGATTTGCTTTTGAGCAATAGACTAAGGATTTTGAGCAAGTTACGGGCTTTTGCAAGCAATCCACTGTGTTGTGCTGTTTGTTTGATATGTTTCGAGAAATGCACTTACTGTTTTGCAAATGTTAGGGATAATTTGAGAAATTTACCAAAGCGAGTGAGAAAAACTGTAAAGAACTAGTCCATCCATTGATTAGTAGAGCCTCAGAAAAAAATTCGACCAATGACCCTTTGCTCTGGTCCTCCTAATGAGATAATAACTAAAATGCCTTTGGGTTGTGGCTGTTGGTTTGAACAAGACAAATTATGTGAAGATGTCACATTAAAGGGGCATTATGTAGTTTCCAGCGGCCACTAGTGGTGCCGTTTTAAGATTGCAACCAGGTGTGTACTTGCTCGCTTGAAGTCATGAGCGAGCAGAACCCGAAACACAACCGCTTTCATACAGAAATCCTTTAATAAACGCAGGTCCAACAGCATGCAAGCCTTGGCTTTTCACACAGACAGTTCACGCTCGGTTACTTCAAGGTTCCCGTCTCACAGGCAGATCAACACCGGCGCCATAACGTTACTTCATTCAGCGCAGCGAGAC
>JAPMOB010221415.1:0-17013 GCA_029875015.1 Lepomis gibbosus | reverse complement strand
AACTGAGAAAAATCCTATCTAGACTCTTCCTATCTTAACTTAAGACTTAAGATAGGAAACTTTCTGTAATACGGCCCCTGGACCTGAACATGCTCCTTATGTTCTTAAGAACAAAGGAGGTGTGTTGTCTCAATTTGGCTGCACTGTGGACACCAAGAACCAGCATGCAGCTGGGGTGAGCCGACAGGCACTCAGCTCACCTTCTTAGCAGAGGTGAGAGCAAGGTGCAGGCCTGTTCAACAGATAGCATTTTCAATGAGGACAGGGGCTCATAAGGTGCAGATATTATAACCACCAACACAAGCAGCAAGACCTACTGCGGTGCAGAGAGACATGACACGCTGTCGCTGTCTTCTCACGCCCTGCAGAAAGTGTATCACGAGGGAGTGGGTGAAGACTGTTCTGTCACCAAACCCCCTGTGACAGGAGAGATAGCTGCAGTGCGACAGCCCCTTCTCCATCAGATGGTGCATCACCTGCTACAGCCTGTTGACCACCAAGTGATGTGCACAGATACACTCTTGGAATGTTGCAGTTGAGCACAATCCCCAGATACTCCACTGGCTGCAGCGGCTGGGGGGAGCTCTCTTCCCAATTGATCGCAACCCCAGGCTGTTCAGGTGCAAAATCAACTGGGCTGTGTGGAGATCCCTCAAGGCTTCAATCTCTCCATGACCATGAGGTTGTAAGTAGAAAAGAACACTCATGCCCTTCTCGCGCAACGATTGCAGTGCGATGCATCTGCTGAGTGTGTGGGGGGCTAGCGAGTAGTTGACAGGGAGCCTAATGTATTTGTAGGCCACTCCCTGAGAGGAGAAGCCTAAAAATTCCCTGTTACTGTGTCACCTTGACATGAAATAGGCGTCTTTCAGGTCGATAGTGGTGAACCAGTTGCTGGCTCCTGCATTATCTTGATCACCAGCATGTGGAACGCCCTCTTGTCCATTATGCTGGTTCAGGTGGTGGAGATCTAGAATGGCTCAGAAGCCTCTCATCTTTTTGGAGACCAAAAGTACATGGTGCAAGACCTCTGTGCATGTCATGCGCAGAGATGCCCTAAGACAGCCTGCTTCAGCAGACGTTGCTGGATCTCGGCGGCCAGGAAGTCCACTTCCTCTGGAGAGGAAGAGGTGGAGCAGTCAGTATCAACACAGCTGCCGAGTGATGCCGAGTCAGGACAGAGGATCCTCCTCTCCACTGCAGCGAGCTGCTGCTGGGAGAATGAGCCGCTGTCCACTGTGATACGTGCCACACGTGCCTACGTTGCGTCTATCTGGCTATATCTGACCTAGATTGGCGTTAGCTCGACTCATGCCGTCGCAGCTAGTCAGCTGAACGCTGCGCTCGGTTGAGCATATGTTGACAATGTGGTTGTGTGTTTTAGGAACACACACTTTCAGTGAGCTAGCAGTGTTCCCATGGACACTGTCGTGAGTGCAAGGGGAACGCAGGGTTAGTTTGCATTGCTGCATTGTGTCACCGTCATGGTAACAGTCCTTCATTTGAGTGACAAATGAACGTGATCCTACCGTTGGATGCCACCAGGAGAGCGACGAGGGACATGGGCTTCTGTCTCAGTGGTTTGAATAGCGCAGCAAAGACCCAGGCCCTCACACTGTCTATCTCGAGCTTAGCAAGCAGAGCAATGTGGGCTGTAGGTTGGATCATTAGCATAGCATCTGTGAATGTGCAGTTTTGTGGAGACTGAAGCTTGTTACACACTGAGCCTAAGATGGAGGGGGTTTGGTGGGGAGGAGAATGCTCTTTAGGAATGTACTGTATTTAATCAGTTGAACATTCACAGCATTTTCATTGTGTCCACAGCAGCACATGATACACAAATAAATGCATGCTTGATACATAATGGAGGCAGAAGGTCTAGTGATGTGCATCAGCCTCTGTCCCTCTGTCACCTTTTTTTTTATTAAATAAATAATGAGGCTTAGACATTTTCCATGAGCTGCAATTGAAAAGGCCATGGTCACAGTTGGAAAAGGCCGACAGGGCCTTGAACGTACCACAGCCAGAATAACTGTGGTTGACACGTCACCCAGTGTTGACGTTAGCCTCAAGCTCACAGCTTCCATGTGAAGCAGTGGCAGGGTAGTCTGCCATGTCTGCTGCAACAGGTGCTACGTGCCACTCATGGAGGAAACGAAACCAACCGAAGCAGTGAGCGATCTCTTTCTGCTATACCGAGAGAGACCTGCGCTGTGACCGCTCGGCGAAAGAGATGTTGGCAGGGCAGCATGTCTGTTTATGTAACAGGCTTCCACCGCTAGTGAGCTAGCAACACGCCCGTGCGAGTCCTAGTGGGCGTGCTGGGAATGCAGAGTTACAGTACACTGCTGCTTTGCCCAGTTTGCACGGTAAGAACAGCTCATTTCTCAGCTGTCATGTCATGGAAGACCATTATGGTCGCGAGGACTCTGCGGTCAGGCTAGCAAGTGCAAACCCGGGCCTCACCCACCCTCTCTCTCGGTTCTGACCGGGAGAGTGGCATGGGCTGCGGGCCGAACCGTTAGCTTAGCATCGGTGAGCGCAGCAGCGCGTTCAACAGGGCTAGCTCAATGGGATGGGGTTCGTAGTGGGGAGTTAGCACTTAAGAATGTAATGTGTCTAATAAAAATGTAACATTCACAAGCATCATACAGTGTACACACAAGCAGCACATGTTACAACAGTGGCTTCGTGAACACGAGGCCGCAGGGCGAACCCTTAGCCACACCCCAGGAGTTAACGATAGCTCTTTGATGAGAGAAGTTATCTTAGCTCTTTGAGGAATGTAATAAACACGTTTTACTCAAAAATTTGTTTCCACATTCCAAAAGCCTTACCATAGTTTTACACAAGCAGCACATGTAAAACAATGCCGTCTTGAACACCAGACGGAGAATTGTGGCAGCGTCAGCAGGCCTCTTTCCCTCCATAACAGTCGGCTGGCGGGCAAGGTGATCCACCTTGGGTGGAAAGATAATTTTCTAGTAGTGTCGTCTCCTTCCGTGGGGGTGGTGAATTCAGTGAGCAGTTCGCCATTTACTGAAGAGAAAAGGATGCTGAGGCAGTAGGGACACTGCTATTTATACATCACACACGTATTGGTAGTGACGTTCTGTGCACGATAAAATTTCAGTGGGCAAGTGCGTGCGTGTGATTGAAGGAGGTATTACCCATAGAGACCAGTAGAGGGCGGAGCCTGTGTGAGATAGAACTAGTAATATAATACATTTTCTGAGTAACTTGCCCAACACTGCCTATATCATCTACCAAACATTGAATTGGTTATCATAAATTGCTATATTATAATGCACTAACCCAATAATCACTTATAACTTCCTTGACAGACACCTGATTCTTTTGATAGATACTGTTATTATGTTATAGAACACTTGCTACAAAATCACTGTGGGATATTATCCCTGGAAAATGTATTAAAGTCAGTCCAATAAGTCTTAGTCAGACAAGTTCAGTTGACTCTGCTGACATTTTACATTTTTGTCATTGTGGTGGGAGAATAACCATGACTCTCCAGCCAGCCCAGATGTGGTTGGATACCCGTCCCAATAGTCAGTGATTGCTTCCAACCCTGAGGAAATCATAGGAGGTCAGTGTTGGACACAGTGTGAGGAATTATTGGGTTTTACTGGACTTTTTAGTCACTAAGGAATCTCAGTTAGGTAGGTACTGTGACCAACAAAGATGTTTTTTTTTTCCCAATTCAGCAATTGAAACTGGAAACAGGGCACACTTGGAACGTGAAGACGGTTGTTGTATATAATAATTATTTGCAAATCCCACCAAACACCATTAACAAGTCATTGAAAAAGACAAAAATGTAAAGAAAACGTTACAGCTCATACCGTGAAGTAAAATGGCTTTTAATATCAAGCTAGATAGCTTGGTAACTAGCTTACCAAGATGAGTCTTCATCATCCAGACAGCTGCCATTATGTGCATCCTCTTCAGATGTTACAGCATACTTGTGCTCCCATACCAGGAAAGGTCAGCTTGCAAATGTTGCAGTTCACTACCTTTTTGGCTAAGGCAAGAGTGATATGCTCCCACACTTTGGAGAGTTAAGATTGTAAAAGTATTAACACCATTGCTGATCTTGGTAACTTTACTGTTAAATTCACTCCAGTAAACTGACAATGTGGCTACGGCCCAATGATGTCATGAATTTATTGATAATAAAATTTGGTGGCAACAAACTTCTTCATAGATTTTGTTGACTGTTTGTTGCAAATAACAGCATTTGATTGTTAATTGCTTGGGAGTGTATTTGCCTATAAAAGAGCTTCCACATGGTAAACCTGAACACGGGTGGGAACATGTGAGGAAAAAGCAGATCTCATCCACAACCCAGAGTGTGGTTCTCTGAGATTACAAAGGTGATAATAGACCCCCACTACCTGCCACATGCACACACAAACACTCACACAAAAGAGCATGAGACCAAAATGCAATTTCCATGCAAATTTTGAGCACTCTTACAAAAAATTTCCATATTCATTGTGATTGTGACTCAAACTTTCTGTTTACTCTGGTTAACTGGTTGATTTATGTATACATTTCCACATTTTTCTTTCTATCTCTCTGTCTCTTCCTCATGTGTTGGCATAATGCAGGTTTTGTGTATTGACCAGAATGTATGGGCATGGAGCTGTTTTACCCTCAAGTTCTTTTTGCTTTATTTATTCATGTGACATCTTGTCCTTTTGCCTCATCCAGCTCAGTGCTTCGTAGGGATACAGATGCTTTAGATAGCAGACACATTTGGGTTGCTCAAGCACTGATCGTATGCCAGCCACTCAGACAACACCATTAATCTCTCTTATCAGCATCTCAGTGGGTGCTCTGGCCCCAGAATGGTATGTTCTGCATTGGGGTACCATTACTCAACTGATGCTAAATAAACCACATTGCTACCTCTGATTTACCCTCAGTACTGGTACCTTAGCTGAAGAGACAAAAAGGGCCATCGCTCTCCCAGTGGCATTGACCACTTTGTTATTGTTAGTTCCTTCAAAGTGTTTCTGGCCTGTTACACCAACGGCTTGACAATTTTGTAATTGCATTGTGATAAAAAGCTAATTAAGTTATGGAAGATCTCTTATCTGTTTTATTTTCCTCAGCACTACCCAGGGGATGACCTTGATAAGATCAGTTGGAGGCTGCTGGCTTTTTTTCACTAGTGCTCTGTGTTAATAGGGACAATGATAACTACTGTGGATGGAGATGAGAAAGGGCTCCTTGATGACAGTAAGCTTAACACAAGATACAGAGATACAGACCCAGATAAAAGGAAGGGAGTGCCTGAGGGAATCACCCACCAATAAAGTTCTGGTTCTTGTGATCCCATAAAACTCTGATAAGACCTGGAAGCCTAATGAGTGGAATAATTTTACTGACACTTGGAAAATGCGGGTTGACTGGTGTCTTATGAAGCAAGACAATATGCTCCCACTTGCAAAATTGTACCATAAGTGATAGAAAATGACTTTGTGAAGCCCCTGGTGTTTTACAGCAGGCGTGGAAGATTTGGTTACACTAGGAGTAAACACTGAGCTGAAACAATGCTGTGCACACACACTGGGTACACTGCACTTCCACATGAGAGACCAAGATGCAAAAAACATTTAAAACAAACTCATCTCCACTGGGCACTGTCACTCAAAAACCAACAGGCACACCACTCATGCATGTATAGATCTACTTATACATAGTATTTCGTTCAAACTGCATCTCTTTGCTTCATACTGTACAGTGTGGCGATTCACCAGGAGCTGCACAGAGCCAATATCCCATGATTGCGTTTTAGGATGGATTAGGATTGTGCTGTCTGTGCAGGAAATACATCTTAGTCTGGGATTTATTGCATCTTGTGGCTTGTTTACGGTGCAAATCATGGCTAGCTGAGCAAGCGTAGCCCCAGACATAAAACATCATTTATTTTAGTTAGAGATGCCCTTCTGGACATATATGGCACAGGAATGGTCCTAAATAGCTTTTTCATTCAGTCGCACACACGTCAGAGATCCTGTACTCCACCTGAGGCTGCATGTGAGTTAGGCCTGGCCACAAATGCCCCTTTCTTCCATCATGAAAGTAAATGAAACATGAGTTGTATATGCACAATCCTGTAAATCAGGTGCAGTTATGTGTATTCAAACCACACTGATAAACACAAATGTCAATCATGAAAAAGTTTAAGATCTGATTTTACACCATCTAAATAAACACCTTTTTTTTCTCAAACTAGCCTCTTTTCAAGGATTTTAAGGCCCAGAAGCCCTTCCTGATAAATACTTTTGGCAATATTTTGCAAGAGAAGACAATGTGGCTTTATATTTTTATTCTTTTGGATGTGTTGAGAATGTATCTGGGGGGAAATTTGACAGTGCTCTCACCATGCATTACCTAAATGAACTGTTATCCTCAGCGCTCACCCAGGCCTTGTTTGGTATTAAATAATTCAGTACATTCTCTGTTGCAAACTTCAGCTGCATGCACATCACGTCTTGCTTGCTGGCTCCCCTGTGTTTCAGAGGCGTAATATATTACATCGGCCCATGATGCAGTGGAGGCTTTAGCACATGCTGTATGTAATATGTCAGACGCACATTCACCTGCCCAATTGTGTGATTTGGGTGATGGTGAGGAAACAACTACAATGTTGTACATCATTCTCTGCACTATTCTGATATGATCTATTAATTGTAAGGAATATCAGTAATTGGTAAAGACAGTAATGTGGTTAACAGCTGTAAACAGAATTTGATACTTAACATAAAGAGAGAGATGGAGAGAGAAGACTGATCCGTCAATTAAAGTTAGTGGGAAATTACCTCAAGCTTTTTCTTAATGACTGACTCCATGGTCTTTTTGTCTTCATGCAGCAGGAGGTTTCCACTCTTACAAAGCCTCCATCAGCAGGACTTGTCTTAAACACCTTCTCTTGCAGAAATTTAACTGTCCAACAAGCTAATTACTTCTTTGGCATGTGGCCTTTCCATTAAAGAAAGAGAAAATCAGAGCTATGTTATCACTGCTACAAGATGACCTGCTGACAGACAGTGTCAGAGACCCTGCTGGGATTAGTGTATTGATCAGATGGGGTAGAACCCCATCACACTGTGAATTGACTGTTTACATGTGAGTAGACCTGTGGGGTCAATTAAAAATGTATACTGTGAAAAACTATAATGGGAAAAAGAAAGACACAGCAGCAGCAACAAGAAGGAAAGGAAAAGGACACAAACACTAGAAACTGGTTGCACTGATATGTTGCAGAAACAAAATTTCACTTATGCACACACATAACATGCCAATTTTTTATTTTCAGGTAATATTATACTGGAAATCAGATATTAGATTTTTCTTGTTCTGAGTATTGGCTGAACAGAGCAGTGTATTGACACTGCATAGAAAATGTGCCCTTGAATGACTTCCCTCAGCAATCTGGCATTTGTACTTGACAAACAGGCTCATTATTGGATGACTTAATGAAAGCTTTCCACTCCGAATAGATTTCTGTCTAAGACAAATGATGTACACGTGGCACCAAGAAATTAGAAGTCTGGAAAGGCAGAGCGGGGCTCTGTCAACAGCCACTCAATTGGACAAATTCCTGCATCCAGAACGGGTAATGAGCCCAGATCACTGCAATGATTGTAATTATGACATTGTTTTTATCAATTAGTCCTCCATATCAGACTGGTTTCAGTAAGATGGATATCGCAGTCCTTTTGGATTGGACAAAACCAAAAATCAGAGATAAACATGGCCCTATGGACTGCTTCCAAATACAATGATTCCCATTTATCTTCAATGTAGAAAGGCCAGATTAAGTCACTAAATATCAACAATTTAAGATATAAGAAATAAGATAAACCTCTGGAAAGAAATGTAAATCATAATTTCATTAATCTGGTTACAGAATAGCACTACTAAACGACTGAATAACATTCCCTATTAGTCTGACGCATGTCAATATGCATCTGAAAACACATTAAATGTAGGACAATGTGAAATGCGAGTTATATTTGTGTTAGATAAAAAGGCATCTGCTGTGTTTGGTCCTAAACCTGCACAATTATGTGTAAATTATTTGTAATAGAAGTAATTTAAATTCTAAGTTGTTTTTGTTTGTTTGTTGTTGTTGTTTTTTTTTTTTACCAAGGTTAGGAATGGCCACCATCAAAACCGGAGTTTCAAACACAGT
This sequence comes from Lepomis gibbosus, assembly GCA_029875015.1. NCBI lineage: Eukaryota > Metazoa > Chordata > Actinopteri > Centrarchiformes > Centrarchidae > Lepomis > Lepomis gibbosus. Next base: position 8,789 of record JAPMOB010221415.1, on the reverse strand, counting down.
TCCCAGTAAACCAGCTATGTCCAAGCAGATTAGTTCTTTGCAATATTGCCCTTGCTGTCAGTTAGGAAAGGTACTGGAGTAAGTAGAATCCCATCTTACCCTGAGTTGGGCATGATTTTTAACTTAGCCTTGGATAAATCACTGGATTTACAAAGATCCAGGTCTAGGATCCAGGAGTGTCTCATCTGCTTCTCTAACACTTGCTTGTATCCCTTCCCCTTAATATTGTTTGTTCTTGAAAGTGTTCTCTTGATACAGACAGTATCTTGATATGAAGATGATGTCTGTTTTTAATATAACAGATGACAATGAGTAATGCCAATACAGCCAGCCTATTAATTTCAGATTACACAGACAAAGAACAGAGTCCCCCTTTTTTGCATTCTCCAGGTCAATATCGAAGGCGCTAAACAAAGTGATTACTCATAGAATGAAAGCCCACTCATCATAAGAAGCTGCAGCTTAATTCAAAATAAAGAACAACAACCACAACCCTTCTTGTGTGAGGCTAGAATGGTGGAGGACTTCAAACGTCTTCCTTTCCACACAGTGCCAAATACTGTAGGCTGCATGATTCATAGTGGCATTAAAGTTCAGGTGATTTTAACAACAATGTTTTATTTATTTACTTGCCTCTTTAAACCTGTGGTAATTGTTTGTCTCTCGGCCACTTGGCGGCAGCAGCAAGAAGCTGTGAACACATCACTGAAATATTAGTGCTTTTTAAGTGGAAATGGCAACCTCATTAGCACACACACCCACCAGATTCGAAGCAAGATTAGCATTCATTTGGAGTCGTATTTCAGGCCCCTCTGATTAAGTCCAAAATTTACTCTTACTTCATCTCTGTATTCAGTCTTCACCAAAAAATGAGGGAAATATCTGGCTCTTCAGCTACTAGATGCTCCACTGTGCTCACAACCTTGCTAACTATTTGGCTGTGGGCAGGTACTGTAGTGTACAGTAGGATCTGAGACATCTGCCTTTTGCGGCTGAAAACAATGTTATGAGAGCAGTGAGAATGAACCAAAACAGTAAAGTTGCAGGCTGGAGCTCAGGGGAACTACAAGTGTCCCCTTTCACATTCAATTAATCACGAGATCCATTGTAATATAAGAATTTTGATTATAGGAGTATTAACTTTAAGGCAACTGTTGGCATCATCTAAACTAATAGCTAATTAGAACAAGACAAGAGATGACACAATCTTTTAATGAGTTTGCACAAAATTCTGTTGCTTGGCTCAGGGCTATCTTCAGCTATTCACACATTTGTAGTGAATTTTATTTTTTAGCAAAAAAACTAAGTATAGCTTCTGCTCATCTAAATAGTGTACAAGTCTAATCATGTTTTACCTTGCACAATTTGCTAACGTTGATAAATCTAAAAAAAAAAAGCTCAAGCTCCAGTTTTATGTTAAGTAACTTAATATTTGGGTACTTTCTAAATGAGCTGATCTTTTTTTATTTGAGGAATGCCCTCACATGTATTTTTCACAATTTGCTAACGTTGATAAATCTAAAAAAAAAAAAAAGCTCAAGCTCCAGTTTTATGTTATGTAACTTAATATTTGGGTACTTTCTAAATGAGCTGATCTTTTTTTTATTTGAGGAATGCCCTCACATGTATTTTTCAACCCTTACCAGGCAAGAAAACACTTATATATATTTCTTTCAAAATTGCTTTGATGCCTTGAAGGTACCATACTGTACTTTCCCTTTAATTATATTTTAATATTTCAGTAGGCACTCAAGGTTTAATATCAATAAGACACTGTTTACATGTATCGAAATTATATTGAAAGCCATTTTTCCCACACAATACATCCATAATGTAAAGCACACATGAACATGCATATTCTTTAGTCACACAAGCTTGTAAGAAGAAACTTGTAAATAAATGCAAGTACCTGCGGCATCTACACTATTGGGAATGTAAGGATATGGCAATTATCTCTTTGATTATTATATTGTTATCTCCTTCAGTATCTGCTTAAGACAATACATTACATCTAATTACACACACAAAATTTCTACATATAACATTAGACTTTAGCAGATGTCTGTACCTGTGACATCTGTGGCTAACTGATGCGACCAATGGCAATAAAGTGAAGGTGAGGAGGCAAATAATCCAATTATGAAAATGCACACCCAGTGGGGTTTTCAATTCTTTGTTTTCAGCAGTGCTACAGGGTTCATTAATGTATGGTCTGATCTCTCAATGCCCCAAAGCCATCAAGTAGATACAGTAGATGCTTATATCACAAATAGTGTACACTGTTTCCTTTTGTTGACTTGATTTCCCCTCACAAGCCATTCAAAAAGGAATCTACATCTACATCTTCATGCCAGAAGCAAAGGCAATCATCTGGGCCAGAAACAGAAATGTGCACCAGGCTGCTAGAACACACAACCAGCAGTAGTGGCACAAGATGAAGAGCTTGTCAAGCTTGTTGTAAAGACAACCTCATTCTATTGACTAGGCATAAGTGGTGACACTTGGTGAAGAGTCAGCTGATTCTGATCAACAAATTCAGTGCTCCAGCAGAACAAATTATTAATTTGCTTTATAGATGGGCTAATTGGAAACAAAAACAAAACAAAACTTTTAAGAAATCCACAATATCTTAGCCTTAATGCCAATGTCTAATGTGTGAAATGCACAATAAACTGCATAATACACATGTTTTGCATTTTAAACAAAGAATAGAGGCCTGCTCATAGAACAATTTGACATAGTGATGGCAAAATTTCACTATTTTACAATAACAAAATAAATTTAGACACAGTAAGTATTTCCAATTTGATCTACTCATGTCTTCAAAAAGAACTTACCGAAGAAATTACCAAAGTAATTTGAACTCCTACATGCATGCTCAGATGCTATTATCTATCTAACGGTCCAGGAAGTACAACACAGCTAAACAATAATTTAACAAAAAGTAACAAACAGTTAACGCTGGTGTGCATGCCAGTAGTGGAAAAGTAATTCCAGTCTTAAGTAAAAGTAGGAATACAATAAATATATATAAATATGTGAATAAATATACACTGTTACAAGTAAAAATCCTGTACCAAAAATTTGATTAGAGTACAAGTAGAAGTACTTCTTATCAAAATATTGTTAGTATGTTTAATTTTATAGCGGTAGAGGTGTAATTAGTTCATGTTGAGTAATTTCAAATGATATTTATTTTCCTTGAAAAGAAAGGACAGCAATTAATGAAAAATGCCAATCACAAAGCCCAAAGTGAAGTGTTTAAATGTGTGGTTGTTGACCAACAGTCTGATTGTTTACTATAGAAAATAGAGAAAATCAGCAAAACCTCACATTGGTGAAGACGGAACAACTTAATGGTTGCCATTTTCCTCATAGTCTTCAAAAACTGACTTAAAAATCACATCACATAAAATCTCAATCTGCAAAGTAACTAAATCTGTCAGATAAATGGAGTGGTACAGTATTTCTGTCTGACATGTGGAATAGATAAAAAGGGAACAGGAACGTGAGACCAGTGTTTCATCTTCATGGTGCTGCTAATAAAGCTTTGATAAAAAATGTGAAATAATACTTTGACTTGGATTGGAGAATGATGTTCACTGTGATGTATTATTTATGTAAAGCAGGCAAAATACTGCATAATACTGGCCCTCGAATAAGAAGACATAATTTCTGAATCCCGCAGGCGGAAATTTTCACTCTGTTGTTAGTGAGGGGGCTGCCACTTAGTGTGGCGCTCCGAGCAGTTAAGGGTTGAGGGATTCATGGCCACCTTTGGAAGTACCAAGGAGGGGAACTGGCACCTCATCAGCTACCAGTCCACGCTCTGTATCTCTGGTTTAAGCTGGACCAGAGCTGGAGTCGACCGGCGACCCTCTGGTTTCCAGCCAAGTCCTTATGGACTGAGCTACTGCCAAATAAGCTGTGGAGGGCAAATGAAATTGAATGAATGTGGTAGAGTATATCACAGTCATCCTTCTCTTGTCCCTGTAGAACCAAAGTCTAATGTAGTACATGATTTGGCAAATAGCAAAAAGGAAGTTGGCAAAGAACGGCAGGGTTGTTTCTCCATGCTAGGGGATCTTCCCCCAGCACACCACATAGTGACAATTCAAGGATTTGAATGGAAATCACGGTTCACCTTTAGTCACAGGTGGAGAAAGAATAAAAGTTATATTTTCTTCTTTGTGAGGAAGTACAAATGCCTAATATGTCATGTATAAAGTTTAAACACTTAAATTCTCATGAACAAGTCACTTTTGACCTGGCCTGAGCAGGCAGGTCATTTAAGTGCAAAGCTGGGACAGTCTTGACACGAAAATTACATTGTACTGCTTGATTGCTACTGACATGCCTTCTGCTCTGCTTCCCACCCCACGCTGGCAGTCAAGTTCACAGCAAGTTACCAAAATAGGAATCATGTGCTGCTGAGACAAGGCCTTTGTTTTGTCAAAATCAACAGATTAATTACATAGTCTCTAATAGGGTGAAGTGTCTTGAGATTACAGGAAAATCATATTGTTAAACTTGTATATTTGTTTTACTTGTGGACAAAAAGATACACTTTTCCTGATCACAGAGTTAACATACATGGATTAGATTGAAGGCATGATGAAGGATTCTGAGTAGAATCTATGATTTACTTACCCTTGTGAGGAAATGGGATGCTGCCTTATTTTTTTTTGCCACTGTGTTAGACATTGAGATGAATGGTTGCATTAAAAGATAAAAGAAAGTGAACATTAACTGAATACAAAAGGGAACACGCGCGTAGGAGATATGAACTGTAATTCTTTTCATGATGCAAGCATTGACATGCAATACCATTCTCTGCCCTCTTTTTCGCTCTATTGTCACATCTGTGTTTTTTCTCTGTGGGTTCCCAGACTGTCATGCAGTAGAAAATGCATCAAAACCTCCCTCTAATTTAAAGTACAGTATTTCTATTCACTCATTGCCGCATCTTAACACACTGCATACAATTGTATCTGCACTTTCAATCTCTATTCTGCTGTTCTTCAGACAGAGAGTGAGTTTGTGTGTTTCAGTGTATTATTGTTACCCACCGAGCCCTTCTGTCATGACATATCTGAGAAGTGATTATGTTGGCTGGGGATCTCATGACTGGCTAAAATATGTGAACAGACGTGATTGTGATCTGGCTCTTTTGTTCTTGACTGAGCAGCATACAAACATGGCTTCACCTCTCCCATAACTATTCCCTCTATTTAGTTTCATTATAGAGTACCACATTAAACAAGTGCCTATGCTTTCAATATGCCTGTATTGATCTGGACAGTAACTTTGTGCCTTTGTGTTGCTGCCGTCACCTTGAGTCATGCCTGGAGAGAATCCAGACTACTTGTAGCCAATTTGCGTCACACTAACAGCACACAGTGTTTTCTTAATAGGATTGTCACAGTGCTAGTATAGGGTCCATCTAAACACAGCTCTTTTCCAAACTGCTGATCACTCTTGAGGCCCAAGTAAGGCCTAATAACCTTCACTTATCAGTAGTACTAGCTAGAGTGAAAAGCACTTATTATTCTCCTCATTTGCTTGCTTTCCCCCTCATGAGTATAGACCATATGACACAATGAAATATTCAGATCCCTGGACTAGAGTACATCAAATCTGAATATTTTTAAATCTGGGTCATCCACAACCATTGTAAGAATGTAAAATATATAGTGTGCATGTTAGCTTACACACATATGCACATGCATGGGAAGACACCACACACCAGTTTGTGATCAAAAGTTAATGTGCAACTACAGCAGGACACATAAACCCAACTTCATTGCGTCTTGATGTTGACATGCCTCACATCAATTCCATGAACCATAACCTATTTATTGAAAGACTGTCAATGTAGTATCCAGCAAATCAGATGATAAAGCGGCACCCTCTCTAGATAGGAATAGGATTTGAAAATTGAAATATAAAACCGCATAGAGCACTTCTGCTCTTATCTGATTCTTTGTGCAGTAACATGGTAGTGGAATTGTACAAGTAAAACGCTAGAATGCGTGCACACATGGAGGCAGAAAGCAAAATGGGAGTAAACCCACAACACTGGCAATATTCTGTCACATTATATTTCTTGCTATGCAATTCAATTGTAGTTTCATGTTTAATCTTCATTTAGCCTTTTCTATAGGCTAGTAACATACGAAGATTTACAAAACTTGCACATTAAAAATGGGACTTTATTTTTTAGCTCTGTGTTCTATTTATGAATCCAAGCACTAAATTTCATATGTATTTTTGGAGGGGCCCCGAATAGTTCAAGATTAGATGCTTTGATAGAAGGAATCAGATTTTACATAGAACTACCAGTTTTCCCCAAATAAGTGAATATTCAGCCTATTTACACTCAAACAACAAAGCCAGGTCAGATTAGCTGTTAGTAATATACAGCATTCTGTGACATTTTGCTGAGAATGCTTACTATTTTAAAGCAATACCACATTTCACATTTATACTTTTATACTGTTCTACTTCTGGCCACAAGAAGTCTGTGTGAAGAGTTTTATTCAAGAGTCCCTCATTTGTGTGTAAGATGACAGCATTTCTATTAATTTATCCATTCACATTTTTCCATCTTAGGGTGAATAATAAACCTGCCTGTCAAAAAGCCATATCTATATCCTGTGGCAGAAATGTGATTGCTCCAAACTATTTGAGTGGAAACTAGACTACACATTCCATTTAATGCATCCTTCCATCCTAATTTGATGAATCCATAAAAAATGAGTTTATATTCTCAAAAGTTTACAAAATCCAAGTAGCTGAATTGTGGAACTCTCGCTAAGCTTAATATCACAGTACAATGGTTTGATGCCAACTTCAAAATCCTACACAGGTTAACAGCACTTTGATTGTCAATGTGATGCTGGATATTGTGCACTACATGTTAATTTGCGTGGTTCCTTTCAAACTTGCTCTTCTATGTAAAACAAACGGTAGTGTACTCATTTTATTGTATTACAAACATAATGAACTGCACCACGCATTCCAGACATTGTTTGTAGGTGTCACTAGTTGCTTCATTTCTGCCCCAAAATTATCTGTTAGTAGTTTTTATTTAATCAAAGTAAATTTAGAAATATACACCAGATTTTAACATAATATCTGCACTATATTTCTAAATTTAATTTACATTACATTAAAGCCATGCTGTGAAATTATTTCTGACCTGTGTCATTTAAAGTGGTGGCATTATACTTTTTGGCTTTTTCCCTCTCCTTTATTGAGTTATATATCTTTTTTTTGTGCATGTAACAGGTTTGCAAAGTGAAAAAGCCCAGGGAGTCCAGCCCAAAGGGAGGTCCCATCTCCCACAGAAAGCACTGCTCTGAACTGCTTGAAAACAGCTCGTTTGTAGTCCAACCCTTCACTTCCTTGACTTGTGACATCACAATGCAAACACGTCATAAAGCTTGCCAAGCGGCTGGCATCACCCATCAGAAAACAGATCAGTTGTCCAAACAAGTGGATTGTAGGTGTTGTAGGTGCTGGTGTACCAATGCCATCAGGTCTTTTAGGGCACATTCTACCTGTGGCTGGGCAATGTCATGGGCACTCTGGCTACTCTCACTGAGAGACAGTATCTGCCACTTCTACATGGTCAAGAAGTCCTTCAAATTAAATAACAAATTACATAAAATACAAAATAACTTTATTAATCCTACTGGGGCAATTTATATGGAGCTAAATTTATACACAAAGCATACAAACAAATACTTGATACAAGGGAGCTAAATTTGGAATTGAATCAAGTAAAACTTTAACTTTAACCATTATAATGGTAATTAAAAAAATAAAAACACAGAATAATTGCAGAGGGAATGAATGATTTAGAATTGTGTTTTTTTGGAGGATTATTTGGCTGCAAAAATAATTTGGATCTCTTTGTTTCACTCAGGTGATCTTAGAACAGATTTTAACACTGATGTTCAGGCTGTTTCTGTCTTTACTGTGAGGCTGTGAAACCAGCAGATAAAAGAAAAACTCAGGAGACCCTCAATAAAAGATTGATAAAAACGACAGAGAATCACGGGACTAACAGAATAAATTTAGTTTGCAGAGAAGGTGAATTCTCTGTTGCCCCAGTTTCCACAGTTTCATTATATATTATGCAGTACTTCGCTGCATCTCTGTTTTGTCTAAAATCAATAATCAGTTCCTTGGTCTTAGATATATTTAAATCTAATAAGTTTTTATAACCTCAAGAAATAAAATCAATGAGATTCCATTCCTGTGGTCTCATTGTGAACCTTGGAGAAGGGACAACAACGCAGTGTCGACAGAAAATTGGAACAAATAATTGCCTTCCTGAGTGCTCCTTCGTCAGTGTACATAACAAAGAGTAAGGGCACTTGTGGCGAGCCTGTGGACGTAAACAGAGTCTGAAAAACGACTATTTACAGAAACAGTCTACTCTTGTCAGTCCAAGATCCATAATATAATAACCACAAACTGGTGAGGAAAATTAAAATTACATAGTAACTAGGGTTGAGCCGGATATGAAACGGGTATCCGGTACGGATAAAGCATTTTTGCCGAGTACGAGTAATATGAGTCAATATCTGTGCTCGGATTGAAAAAAAAAATCGTTATTGCGTAGCTGACTGTCTCTCTCTCGCTCTCTCTCTCTGCCGGTCGGAGTTTTTTTTTTAAAACTGTAGTCTGGCTCTAACCATTTTTTTACTTCACTTTCTTGCTGTATTTTTAAAAAAAAGGTAGTTGTGGTAGGCCTATAAATAAATTATTTAAAATAATAT
>JAPMOB010221413.1:0-12107 GCA_029875015.1 Lepomis gibbosus | reverse complement strand
GGAACGAGACACTGCGTCGGTTCGCCGCACCTCTCCCCGCCTGGAGTGCCTTGCTTCATAGTAAAGAGCTAATGTACCTACACCGTCACATGCTACCGTTCTCACTAAGCCAATAAGATTGGAGTAGTTTTCATTCACATTCAGCCCTGCCTCGCCTAAAGGCGTTCCCATAGTGTCGTCACCGACGCAGTGTCTCGTTCCCCTTTCTCGGGGAACAAGGGTTACCTACGTAACCCGAGACGTTTTGATTGTTTTATAGGGGGAAATCACTTATAGCTGTCTTGCACTGTTTCTAAAGCGTGCTCATAAAACAAATATAATTATTGTTAAAAAATACTGCCCATACAGCCAATGGGAAGGTGTGTCATTGCAGAATCCCTTAGTAAACTTAGTAAAGTAGCATTTATGTGTATTTATGTGTTGCAGGTACGCTGGAAGCTGCAGTGATGTTGATCACTAGAGAGTTATTTATAAACGTATTTAATTCCTTAAAGAGGTGGTATTATGCTCATTTCAGGTTCAGAATCTTATTTAGGGGTTGTACCAGAACAGGTTTACATGGTTTACATTTTCAAAAAACACCATCTTTTTTGTCATACTGCACATTGCTGCAGCTCCTCTTTATACCCTGTGTTGAAGACTTCGTGACACATCTTGTCTCTAAATGACCTTTGACTCCTAGCCAATCAGAAGCAGAGAAGGTTGGGTCAGTGAGAAGCTGGTAAACTCGGCTTTGTTTCAGCTGTACATCAGCTTGGCAACATGGACTGGAGCAAGAGTTTCAGAGTGGTGAGTTATTTATCTGTAACAAAGGTATCTTTCATCAATAAAGTTTTAACTGAGCTCTGTCTCTACATCACAGTAACAATGTTATGTCCATTGACTGCCTGGTGGTTAGCTAGTGTATGGGAGAGAGAGGAGAGGTGTGCTGCAGCTCAGTATGTTGGACTAGCCGCTTAGTGAGTGTTATATGACGTGCATTAAGCTTTCAGAGTTCTCAGAATTTCCCTTTGGGGTGAACTTTGGTCTTTTTGACTTTGCAAACCTATTAAATTCACAAAAAAAGGTAAATAACTCAATTAAGGAGAGGGAAAAAGCAGAATACTGCCTCTTTAAGACATAAGGAAAAATTGAAGAAAGCTCGTCAAATTAGTTGCGGTTGACATCAGGTTGGCATTGTAATGGAAAGTAACTAAGTAGCTACATTTACTAAAGTACTGTAATTAATTGCAATTTATGCTAATTTATACTTCCACTACATTACATTTCAGAGGTAAATATTATATTTTTACTCCACTACCCAAAAGGCATCCTGATTTATTCATCTACTATAGTTAGGCCTACTAGTTACTTTGATTTTTACAAACAAAATATCAACTTATTAAATATGATGTATTGTTCGAGATTAAAGGCCCCACATACCTCACATGTGTTTTCAGCTACGTTGTTGAACCTACTCGGATTTGAGCTGTGCAAAACTATGCTGGGATTAACATGAAGTCATCACGTACTTATCAGAATGATAAAGTTGTAAATTGCCTTCAACAAAACCAACAGGAGAGTGTGATGGCAATTCGAGTTTTCATATAAACAGCTCAGGCAAAAGCTTATCTTTCTGTGAATTTTACTGAAGTCTTCTGCAGAAGGACTTAGAGCAACACACATATGTATCCTCGAATAAGTGAGGAGAGCTCGATGAACCTGATATTTATCCAGCTTCAAGGTCGAGCATATCATCTCAAAGAGAAATGTTGTCCCTGAAGTGCCGTAAGTTTATAACTGTAATTTAACAGTATGAAAGGCTTCATTGTGCATAGTGAGTATTTTTATTTTAGATACTTTAAGTGCATTTTGCTGATACTAGTTATGCACTGTTACTCAAGTTTTTTTTTAAACTGTGATATTGTTACTTTTACCTAATTAAGTAAAGGATCTGAGTACTTGCGTATTTGTCAGCCAGGCCCTCTTGTTAGCACAGACAAGCAAAAAGAACAAGAAGATGATGAGATGAACTTGAATCAGAGGGAGACTTGGAGGAGATGGGAGGGAGAGAAAAACAAAATTTCCCCAAATTACTAATGTCCTAAAAATTGGTAAAACAAGCAAGCTCCTGTTCCTATTTGTGTAAACTGGGCTATGTGATTAGGACCCAGTTGCTTGTTTAGTGTTTCAGTTCAGTGTGACACATGCCTGTACAGCTCTGAACTGACTTCTCATAAACTTTTTTCCCCCTCCAGATCTTTCAACAGAGGGTGTTTGTGTCAGCTGTATCCAACACATTCAAGGAACTACAGGGACACCAGATAAAACAAAGCATTCCTGCTTGTTATTTTAAGTCATTATCCAAATAAACATTTGTGGACCATTAAGCATTCTGTGCCCACAATGCACAAAGCAAAAGCAGAAACACGCGAGGTGAGACAAAAAGGCGTCAAAATCTAGATTTTTATAGATTATAAATAACTGCTACCCGTAGACAAAGCAGCTGCAAGTAAAATAGGTAAAGAATCAAAGCAGTGTGTAATGCATGGCATCAAGGTAGCAATGAAATAGTTTGACCATATTTAGATTTGACCGTGCGACAAAAAGGCTAACGTAACTTTATCATGGCAGCAGCAGGGTCTCTATCAGTAGGGAACCCACTACACACAGACCCAGCAGGGCTCAATCTGCCATGCCACGAGAGAGAGAAAGAGAGGGCTCACACTGGAGTGTTTTTCCATGACGTCTCTTGTGTGAGAGTGTATTTCTTCTGTTACACCAGAGCTGTTCACAAGGAAATGAATTATAATAATTGTAAAACCTAGTTTTTCTATAAGTGATACCAGAGACATTTTATAGATCCTATAAGGTACTCTGGTAATACCTAAGAGATCAGCTGTTTATGGATAAGGATGTGAAACAGGAATAAACTGTAATATAGGGACTGTGGCATTCCCAGAATCTCTATAACTGATAGGGAACCTATCTATATTTGGCCACATTAGTTCACGTTTAATCACAAATGTAAGAGATTTCATTTGTGCCATCAAAAAGGAGGGGAAAGGGAGAGAGCACAGCCATCATCAAAACACACTATCATTTAGTCTAATCTGCTCTTGATCTCTCTTCTGAATAACTCAGAAGGAAGTGCCTAATTTGGCCAAATGAGTAATAACAACTTCTTATGGCAAATCATAGCAGTTCTGATACTGCCTGATAGAATTCTCTTTAAAGCAATTATTAATGTTAAAGCATTAATGTTTCTAGAAAACAACGAGCTTATACTGGACATGTTCACTTATTCATTCATTATTCAAGTTGGAAGATGGCCTAACTCCAAGTACAGAGCAGGCAGAGTTAACAGGAAGTTTACAAGGACGAGATCTTTCAGCAGCTGTCAAACAGGCAGGCAGGTTTGATCAGGCAAGTACACAGACACTGGAAGAGCAGATTGTTGGCATCAGGTTATTTGTTACAGAGCCAGGGCTCGGGTCGAGGATAAAGGCAAAGAGATGAGTGGGGACATGATAGACGAATTGGGCTGAGGCTCACTGAAGGCTGAGTAACAAAAACACTAGACTGGGCAATGGGAACACAATATAACAGTGAAACAGGAACCAGGTATTATTGTAATAGGGAGACAGGTTCAGGATGAGAGACAGGCTCAGGGTAAGGGATGGAAAAGATTCAGAAAAAATTTAGGAACAAGAAAAGACAGAGAAATATGTATTAGATTTGATGGGGAAACAGAAACTGAGTCAGCCAAAGACCTGGAAAAGATGAAGGATTAGATGAAAGGAACAGGCCTGCTGGGTATCTGTGGGATGAAAAAACACATAAAAGAAACTTACTGAGCGATCAGAGAGCTAAAAAGCTGAACAATGTGAGTGATTGTGACTTTGTTAAGGGCTAAGAGAACCCAGATGTAGACACGGACAGGAGGCAGTGGAGCAGTTCATAGTTATTTATTGTACAATGCTTGGAAGAATTTGATGGAGAGGTGGGGACCGGAGCTTGAAGTGAAGAGCCAAGGTTTGGGCCAGGACAGCACGAGGTGGCTGATCCAGAGGGATTTCCAGAGGGAGAGCCGAGTGAGCTGGAGTGATGCAAGTTATGAGGCTGAATGACACTAGGTGGAGGGAAGAGAGGCCGAAGCTGGCAGGTCTGCAAGGAGATGGATAACAGAATTAATCATGGATGAATGTACAAAATGGGCAAAAACTAGTAGGAAAATGTCAGCTGTGTGTTTGTCTACATGTAGCATCTCATCACCAAAGCAAATTTCTCGTACATGTAAAATACCTTGGCAATAAAGCTCTTTCTGACTTTGATTCTGAAATCACAGGAGGCATGGATGGAGCGCTGACTGTAGCAAAGACTATGATGACTGTGAAGTGTGAAGATGGCGGCGCAGAGTCGGCCCTGACTTCACCACACCTTCAGATTGCGACTCGCACAGCACACAGGAGGAGGGAAAGGGAGAGAGATGGGGCTGCTAAGGACAGGCATCATTTAGTGCACATAAGAGAGGTCCAGGGGCAGATGTAACAGGCTGATTGCTCTGTACCTTTTTTAAAATTCAGGAATATATGTATGCTATATATGGTTATGGTTAGGTGTAATTTAAATAAATGGTTGGTATAATGGTTGAGGTTGAGCATCACAACTGGTGGGGTAAGGGAGCCACATATCGCATATTTTTGTAGTCTGACAGAGCAAAGAGTTTTCTCTGTTAAGCTGATCAAATCATGTCAGTTTCAGGGGTCAGAATATCTCAGTAAAAGTTCATTCATATCATATCAATAAATGAAGCAGGTGGACTTCAGGTTCAGAACCTTCAGTATTTGAAGCAAGTATGGCTTAGAAAATAAGATATGCCAAAGTCAGTACGCTGCTGTTATTACGATGTGTAAATACATTTTATCAGCACATATAAAATCTTTTTTTTTTCTATTTTTCTTATCTCATTTTTAGGTTGGAGCTCCAGTTTGTGAACAGTTGTTAAGTTGCCTTTCTGTTTTTTAACCGTTGATGTGGGAAGTAGGGGTGATGAGGGGGCTGCAGCACTCCCTAAAACCATCATTTTATTTAAAAAAATGCAATGCAGACATGCTGTAGAGAGAGAGAGAGAGAGAGAGAGATCCAGTTTTAACCTCTATCTCAAGTCAGCAGTATGCCCCCATCAGAAGGTTGGTTGCCGAACACCCATAGCCACAGCTTTGGTAACATGGTTTATGTTGGGATCACAAAGAAACGCATGCCATTGATTCTTATTTAAATTTATGATGCAAGCCCATAAAATCTTTCTGTTCTAAAATTGACTGACCCATATCTCAGCTCAGTGTCAGCAAGCATGAATCAACATCACGCTGACAAAAGGTCAACTCTAGGCATGTCACTAAATAAGTTACGGTCTTCACAGCTTAGATTACATATACAGCTTATTCAGCTAAGCCATCGGGACATCCCTGAAGTGAATAGCGCTGCAGGTTCACAGTCATAACCAACATACTGGGTTGTTAGCTGCGCTTCATGACTCATGTTACTCTACCTTAGGAGCAAATGTAACTGGCTGGCATGATTTCTCAGGAAAACAAAGATGATTACATAACCACAAGGAGTAAGAACTAGTTTGTTTCAACTGACTTATTGTCCTTTATTTATAGTCTTTACCTTTCACATAAAACCACATTTTAGTGACATGCCAATGAAAACAAAGTAAAAGAAGCACTGATTTTGATAGTCAAGTAAAGCAAATACAGAAATTTAACTTGCTCCCTCTTTCTCTCTCCCTCTCTCTAGTGAACACTGCCTCACAAACCTGTCCAGAGTTAGAATAACCAACACCCGGTCATTCTGTGGGAAACACTGGATAGTATAGTATATAATAACGTAACTGTTACTTTATCACCCAGTAATAAGTAAAGTAATAGTATTACTTTTTTAAGGAGTAATAAGTAACATAATTGTAATATATTACAATTTCCGAGTAACTTGCCCAACCGCTTGGCACCACCACTAACGGAGTCTAGTTTCCAGTAGTTCTGCACATCTCAGCACTGTGTTTGTATAGCTATATATGGGAAACCCACAGGGAAAACACAATCTGTGTTACCACCTACACTGCTGAACATAAGCTACATTTTGTCAACTCTTGGTAATGTACAGACAGAGGCCTAATGTAGGCTTAGAAAGGCAACTATACAGGAAATGCAAATGTTTTCTCTGTTATATTACAAAATGACTGACAATGAATATTTCGGCCAAAACAGTAATGATGGTGATGGCAGCAGCTTAAAAGATTAACTACACTGTTAGTGATGAGGAGGCAGACAGCGTCCTCTGCTGGACGATCTGAAATTAAACACTACCAAGACCCTGGTAAAAAAGAGCACAGGCAAAGAAGGAAGATGCATGTTGAGGACAGGAAAATATGAGGAAGATAAGCCATTATATTGCATTTACTCTCAATTTATTAAAAACTCTTTTTTTTTGCTCTGTTTGCACTGTGTCCTTTAATTACTTGATGCTGTGGGCACTGTGTACTGTAAGTTGCTGACATCCAGAAACAAGTTCCTGACTGTTTTGAGTACTCTAGCTATTTCAAGGCCAGAAAAGAGCCTTTACTGTAGAATATATTACCTATTGTGACGGACAAAGAGTTTTGTATAGGCATAAGAAAGAGACCATATTAAGCCCGTTTTAGGAGTGAACACTGCCTCAACCACACCCAGGATAAACCCTCTTCTGACCCACGTAACTGCAAAAAAGTGACACACGCCCACACTTTAATTAGAATATACAGTATTTTTGTGCAGTATTTGTGCAGTATGTGTCCAGTTGCAAGTGGGAGTATATAGTAGCCCAAATATTGCAGGAGGCAGATGATTTTTGCTGATTGCTGTCCATAACTGTGTGTGTTTTATAAATGTTTTCCCGGTCATTAATACATTTAACCAAGATGGTATTTACAATATATATAAAAATATTATTATTATTATTATTATTATGTGTAGTTAGAAGTTTCCTTTCTACTGTTGTCTTGAGAAAACAACATTTTCTAAAGACCCACTCTGACTGCCATCTGGTGAGTTTAGAAGAGTTTCGGAGTCCCACTGAACAACTTACAAGTCATGGTGAAAAACCCAACCAGCAGCTGTCTCTAAGGAGCACCACTTCAGTCCTGGCTCCATGGCTCTTCCTCTCAGCCTTCCTGGGGGCACACGCTCCTGTCCCCCAGTATCAGGATATAGAACAGCACCGTAGCAACCACATTATGGGTCACGCTGAAAGGCAGAAGGGCTGAATGGATAACAAATACAGATGTTTAACATGGGCCAAGAGTAAGAACAAAGGTCACAGACATAGTCAGGAACATGAAACCCATGTTTTGAAAGCATCCAATGAGTTCACCTGAGGTGGCAATACTGATGAGGTAAGACCAAGATTAGATACACATATCACTCTTGGCAGTTTAATGCTTTTGCTCAAGTTGACTTCCACTTGTTTAGTTGTTAAATGTGAACTATTCTCCCACATTTTTTTTCAAACATTGTCACATGACTTATTTTATTTATTTTCTGCCAGTAAAAATGATTTCTGTTGATTCTACTACAATTTGGATTACTCTATGCTTTCACTACTATTACTAGACTACAAAGCCTGCTCATTGTACTAATGTCATCACTATCACTCATAGTTTAGTTTAAATAATCCTATATGTTTTAATGACAGCTTAATGTGATTTTAGGGTTTAATGATTTGACCCTTTCCACTGTGTAATTAAAATGGTCATTTCCAAGAAAGGAACAACCAAAAATCACGATTTTATTGAAATGTCACAATTAAAAGTAATAGTTTAAAGTCCAGATTAGGCTCAGTTGCTCGTGTTCTTCCGTACCCAGTATTGGAAGGTCTGGCTAGAGAGACTGCCAAAATTTCATTACATAAAAAAGAATTCTTGTTTGGTCATTGCAGCTGTGGTTTTCAAACAATTACAAATTGAGGATTAACAATTAAACTGAATGTGGTGTGTTACCATACAACAATACAGATTTTTGGGGTTTTTTTGCAAAACCACCAAATACCCAGAAAAACTACAGAGGACATGACCTTATAGATGGTCCTAGAGGGACTGAACATCCCATCCTGCAAAATGGGGAATCAGTTCTTTTTTAACGCTCTGAGGTGTCACGGTCAGTTTACCATTATGTTCACTGTGACCTTTCGCAATGTTGCAAAAGCATATACAGTATGTGTCATACAGTGTGTAATACAGTTATTCTTTCACGTCACAAACTCACCTTTGGCAAGAACATTGTGGCTGTACATTAATAGCATTACAAGGCTGCAGAGTTAATTTCTAACCAAATACACAAACAATTTCCTTTTTAACACTTAAGTCCTCAGGATTCAAGTTTGGTTTGGAAGTTTGGTTTGCGGAGCCACCCTGAGCTTGCTTACAAACTCCATACCCCTCGTATGTAACACAGGCCTTCCATAAAAAAGGTGTTGTCTCCAACTGATGGCATCATTACAGAGGGAGGTGTGAGAAAAGCTCCCTCTAAAGCCACGGAACACATTTTACAATTGTTGTCAAGCTAAATAGTTTTGTGATGGACAAAACTGAACTTGATTTGTTAAATCAGTGGAGTGCTCCTTTAAGTTGTTAAAGATTTTTTTAGGGCTATTGTGCCTTTATTTGAGATTGAAGAGAGAGAAAAATTTGAAAGAGGGAACGACATGCAGCCAAGAGTCAGACTCAATCCCAGGCAGCTGAGGCAAGGACTCAGCCTTTGTAAATGAGAAAGAGCCCTCTCGTGTTGAGCTAATCAGCGCCCCTTGAGCAGGGTTATTGAAAGCAACATTGTGTAGTAATTTTATTTTAAAATAACAGCTTTAAAATAATTTTTATGGTACGCTGACTTGTAATAGGTTAAATGGCGTCTCTATCATTGTCACTCCAGGCCTGCAGCACCTGGTATTGCACTATGTAACACTGGAATCCAGGCAGGAAATCTATCACATCAACAGTGTAATGCTTTACGGCACCATATCACACACCAACAGATACTTCAGCAAGCAAGCTATAACAAGAAGCAAAAACTACTTTAGATAATGTACAATGTAATGTTGTACTTGTTTTTTTTTTGTAAGCATGTAAGAAGCTAGTTCGGTATTCCTGGTATGGATATCATGGCAGAGGCTGCCAAGAGACAGAGGGATATTCAAAACTCCTTCCATGCTTGGACTGTAGCAGTTTAAAAATCAAACCCCAAGTCTCTTGTGTAAAACACAGCTTTGAATGAGGTAAAGTGTTAAGTAGTCATGAATGCACACACGTACAACACAGTATTATAATTTAACTATTTATTTCTAATGAGAGATTACATTGATCATAAAACTATTCATGATAGAAAATACTCTCACTGTATTGCTTACATAATGTCTTTGGTACTATGCATTCTTGCTTTGATTGCTGTTATTGGAGCGTCTTTGGCAGAAAAAACAGCCCTCCTTTGTTTTGTCACCAGTTCTGAGAAAGGCATAAAAAATAAAGCGTGGGGGATGTATTTCTGAGATTATCACATGCAGCTCATGTGCAATCTTTAACACAGACTGGTTCAAGAACAACTACGTGTATACAGCGTATACAGTGTTCTTCAACAACATCCACAACATTTGACCAAGATACAAAGAGTATCGCTATCTCAAATAATATCAGAGCTGTTTTGTTCTTGCAACAACAAACCTTTGATGATTAAATAAGGAGAAGTTATTTCATATAATGTTACATGTGATGTCCCTATTTACCTATAAAAATACACTTACATTTAAAGCTGGGTAAGTGATTACAATTCAATACACATCTTTTTGTCAGATTCAGCAAACATCTCCTCACAGTCACAGCTAGCTGTCAATTCTGTGTGCGTGACGAAAAATAAATCCTGTGTTTGTTCGCAGCCCAGCGCTGTAAATGGAAACAAAGGAAGTGGCACTATTCCAGCTATAATTTGTGTGCCAGGTAATGTTAAATATTCTAGTTTGCCAACATATGCTGTTGTTGCAATGTTTGCTTTAGCAGCAGCAGAGTTATGAGTATCACTGTCTGGAGCTGGTGTGCTGGCTCTGGGAAACCGTCTCATCCTTGCTGCATGTTAGCTTTGCAGCAGCTACTGCATCGGCAGTGTTGTTGTTGATGTGTTGTTAGATCATGGTATTTATCATGGTTTCTCCAAAATCGCTTCCCACGCCTTTAAATGTCTGCAATTTAAATTCACTCAAATTCAAGACAAAATTTTTAACATCTCAAAATGTTCCTCTAAAGTCAAAACATCTTAGAATCGTCTTTTTTCCCCAACATTAACATGTGCAGCATCATACTCTTAGTGCTTGTTATGGTGATTCAGACATAATATTTAAACATTGGGACAAACATTGGGACATGCCTGAACAAATTCTTCATCAAGAAACATTCCCCCCCTCTAGGGGTCACAAGTTAACTACGCCAACTTTCATCCTTTTTGTTGCATTTGTTGAATAAGTACAATACTCATTGTCCAAATACTTTGCATTCTGGGTCCCTTTGGCTTTCTGGCTATTCCACCCCTATGACTTTGTTTTTTTAATCTCTCTGCCAAGTGTGGCTATCATCTTATATAAGAGAAGTTTGTTGACTAAAGGCTGCACAAAGCTGCAGACTTGACTAACCCTTTCAAACTACATTGTGATGCAGGGTTAACATGTATTTTGTTTTAACACAAATGTTGTTTAAGCTTTACTCCTGACAACCATCAGTCTGGCTGCCATATTTACATCATCAGAGGTCTCATTTCAGCAGCCTGAGGAGGAGGTTGCTCGCCACGACTCCAGCGACAAGGATGCCAACCATGAGCAGCAATGAGAGGCCACGTCGTAAAACCAGCTGTTTTACTGACAGGACATCTCCAACCGTGGTGGTAGTGGATATATTCTGGCCTGGAATTTGCACTTCCTGGTATTCGTGCTCCTCCTCAGCAGCCTCACAACTCGATGCGGTAGTATTGACCTGAGCCTGGCGATGATTCGAGTCTGGAGGTTTGCGGGGGAACCTTTTAGTATTAACAAAATACTGTCACATGAGTTTGTTTGAGCTAGTACGTCAGAGCTTACCTATATTTTCCATAGTAACCATCTCTTTTTCTTCTTTGATCTGGACTCCTGCTCTCACAAGAGCCTGATCAGAGACATTA
The DNA here is from genome assembly GCA_029875015.1 of Lepomis gibbosus. Classification (NCBI taxonomy): domain Eukaryota; kingdom Metazoa; phylum Chordata; class Actinopteri; order Centrarchiformes; family Centrarchidae; genus Lepomis; species Lepomis gibbosus. Next base: position 894 of record JAPMOB010221413.1, on the reverse strand, counting down.
AAGACAGTTGTTATTAGCAGGATAAACTAAGCATTTTTATTTGGTCAAGGGATGTAAGTACATACCTCTTCAGCAGCCTTCTTCCAATCGAGTTTGTACACAAATGTGACGAAGAAAATGGCTTGCATTAACACGCAAATGGTAAGTCCTGTCCATAGTCCTTTGACAGAAGATAAGAAGAGTTTTAATGGCTTCATTGAATGTTAGTTGATGAGCAGGAGATCAGACTACATACAGTACTATTGCAGAACTGTGCGTTAATGGTCCGCTCTTACCTATAAGGCCCATTTTTGCTGCAAACATCAGGGACACACCAATAGGAAAGCCAATGAAGTAGTATCCCACAAGATTACAGAGAGCACCAATCAACTGTTTTCCTGCTCCTCTGAGAACACCTCCAGTCACACCCTGTCAATATCAAACACAGACTTGGTCAAATCAAATCATTTTTAATGTGTCAATCATGGGTCTTAAATCCTGAATACTTGAGTAAAATTGTTTCTCACCGCAACGGCATCAGCAAGATGCATGAAAGAAAATATGATCATGACGTCAGCAACCCTCTGTAAAATGTCTCTAAAAACATACAGACAGAAATTCATGATGGACTAAAATAGGAGAAGGGCAAGAGAGAATTATGAGTTCTTTAATAAAAAATCTATCTCCAACTGACTGATGAATACAATGAACAGATAAGGACACTCAAATGCAGTGTCTGTTCAAAGACTTTTCCAGTCATGATCAAATAATAATGCCAGTTCAGGCAAATCATTTTATTTTAAGTTTTTTTATTTTTCCAACCTCCATCATGGCCAAGGAATTCTATATGCCACTTAAAAGTGGGAAAAAATGTGCTCACCTAAAGCAATAATTTAGAATTGAATAGGTTAAACG
>JAPMOB010221411.1:0-10267 GCA_029875015.1 Lepomis gibbosus | reverse complement strand
GGGTTGTGAAGGTTAGAGAGTTCGTTTCCAGAGTCTTTCTCATGGTGATTACATTGGCAGCTTAAACTGGTAGCAAGACAAATGGACACACACATTCACAGGCACATACACAAACTCACTCCAACACAAACACACACACACACACACACACACACACATTCCTACACACATTCCAACACACAAACCAACATGCACCCTGCAATACACACAAAATATGGGATGATTGTGCTCATCTGACGTCTCCTTGCACACAAAGGTTCTATCCATCTTAGTAGGAAATCAGTTGCTGTGATGGAGAAGGTTTTCTATCAATGGTCTATCAGCCATATGCAACAGGCCATGTAGCCTTGCAAGGACATCCTCTACAAGCAAACACTTTGCTTTGTCACCATCTGTGCTGCAGTGAAGTACACTAAACCTCTTATTTAATGGCTCTGCCATTTTTTGCCTCTGCTGATATTTTAAGAAAAGTGGGACAGGGCCCCCTTTAAATATATGGTTTAATTCAAAAGGTCCAAATTAGGATTTTATTAATTTCATTATATACACTGTTATTTTATGTTTAAGAAATGCAGATTGTTACACAGACTATAAAGTCACAACTATTTTAACTGAATAGATTAATAAAAACATATCATAGTGTGGCCAATGTGACTTCATATTATAGCAGCATACAGTATAATATGTTTCAACAGGCATCAGCATTATTGTATTAATTATTTAAGTATCATTGAATTGTGATTACAATAATTGCCACACTAAGAATAGTGAAAAGTTTTGCTGAGCATCCCCCAACAAAATGGCTGTCTTGTAGTAAACTTTGCCATAAGTAAATTAATTATGGTACTTTACGAATCTGGAAAATTTTAAGCTTTAAAGTACTTGTTCATCATATTTAGCCAGGTGCACAAAAGGAATATAATTGTGACATTAACTGTGTTTGTGGATTTAATTGTTAATGAGCTGGTATTGTCAAGTGACAATATGTAATAAACAAGAGATTGTCTTTGCAATAAAGAAAATCTAAGTGGCCTGATTCAAAATCTGATATTTCTAAAGCAAAGTATAGTCTTTTCTGTCAAAGTGCGATGTTGTGTTTGGAGTGGATGAGTTGTTGTAACAGTCTTTAGTGACTGTGTTTTCTGAACTTTTGAAATCAGTTTTGAGTCCTGGATGCAAGTTAAGAAGTGTAAAGTTGGTTCTGGGATTTCCAAAATTTACTGCAGAACCTTCCACGTGTCACTGCTCTCATTCATTTACTGAAAATAATCAAAAGTTGCGGAACGAACATTCCTAATAAAATACATCCTCCTACCCTCTCATCTTTTTTCTGACATTACTACCTTCATTCAGGCCATTTTATCATGGCTTATCTCAAACCTACTTTCCTTGTAATGTTGCCTGTGGCAGGTCACTATGGTGAGGTTTCTAAACATAAACAGGACTGAAAGTTAAATATTTAGAAATCCTCAGACTGCCTTTATGTATGAAGTGTGTTTTAGGGTGAAGTTTTACTTAGAAGGATAGAAAAGATGTTACACTCCGCCTGTGTTGGAGTTCAGCCAGTCTGTGCCTCTCTGACCTCTTTACATCTTCTTCTCTCTTGCATCTATCTATGCACCCATTCATTCATTAATTCAGCCATCCATTCATCTCTCCATCCTTCTATTCAGACCTCCATTCATCTCCTCCGCCCTCTGACCCACTTCACTTACAAATGTCTGTGTTGGTGAGAATGCGTGCATGTGAAAAAAAGAGAAAGATAGGCGGCAAAACACACATAATGATGAAAAAGTCGAGAATGCATGAGAAAGGAGAAGAGATCAGTTTATTAGCTCTCTTCTCTCTTCTGGGTTATGAGCTAGCATGCTGATAAAGATGATTTTGCTACTGTTTAAGGGAAGAAAGTTCCAGCCTAAGAGCCTTTTCCACGATAGCATACTGTAGTTGAAACAGTTATTCCTAAAGGCATCTTAAATAGCATTTTTCAGGATGTTTTATCATCAGAATCCACTAATGCTGACACAATCACAAAAATAACAGATGACAGAACTAAAGTACACAACAAAAATGCAGTCCACTACTTATGCTCCCTTGGGAATATATACAATGGTAGATCCAACTACTATCTGTTTACAATATGTACAATATTGAACATCTTGATGTCAATGTCTCCACCAACTTGAGTAAACACTGCTTTCAGCTGCCAATCCAGACAAGACCATATATAAAGTGAGGTGATGGCAGGACCCAATTGGCAGCAGAGTGTCCTCCAATCACTCCTGGCCAAACCACCATATCCACCTACACTGATGGGACAGAGTGTAGGTGGTACACACAGAACAGTGCACAGATTAAGATGACACTGGGTCAATACGATATACACATTCAGGCAAATCTGGTATTAGAATAATCATTAAAATTACATCATGTGGGAGGTTCAAGGCTTGTACTTTTTTGTCAACGAAAGAGAAGAAATATTTTTTTAAAAATTATATACAAAAATAATCCCATACTGGTACACATGATCAATAGGCCATCAGGCCATATACGACACAGTACAAATACAAGCCACACTTACGTACAGTAAGTATATCATCCCAACATCACCATCGCCAACACCGTCTATTCTTTTCCATGATATTATAGACACAATAGCTCTATTAAATGAAATGAAATAAAATGATAGCAGGGGGCAAATGGTGCAGATGAAGTCCAAAGTGTGTGGTAGACAGTGGCATGGTGATTATGTCTCTGATCTCTTCATTAATTGGCTTGTGAACAAGACAGTATAGCAGAATAGCAGTATAGCAGAATGAGAATAAACTAATATTGCGTAGCTATGTAAAACAGTTAAACATTTATATATATATATATATATATATTTATATATATTTATATATATATATATATATTTATATATATATATATATATTTATGTATATATATAGATAGATATTGCAGCTATTTAGATCAACTTAACTGTACTCTGTATGCAGCCTGTTAGAATTGTAATGGCTGATTTACTCCATAAGGGGGAAGCATCTAATCACCATTCTAAGTAACAAGACAACAACTCTGGTATAACCACTGAAGACCTGCCACACCCGATGTCTCGATGTATTTTGTGTATTTTTAATGCATTAAAATCTGTTTTATACAAGCCATTAACGCTTCACAGAGTCAGGGAACGGCTGAGAAACAGCGAAAGAAATTGTCCCAAGGGGGTCTGTATGAAGGATACAGAAAGTGATACTAAGTGCAATTTTTCCAAACCTATCCAAACCACAGCATTGATTCCACATCTTGTACAAGAGGTACAGCTATAAGCCTTAGGTGTGAGTATTGTATGAATGTGTGATAGACCTATGTAAATGACTCCACAGGAATGCAGGTAGATTTACAATTGAGGTTGTGACTCTTATAATTACACAGCCCCCTCAGATCAGATCACAATCTCAGGTAATTTCATTTTCATTGTGTTTTATGTGAGTGTGCATGTGTGAAGGGAGTGTGCATATATGTGTGTTTCTGTGCGTGCCACAGCCTCTTAAAACGTGTGCTGCAAGGTTAAGACAGAAGAATGGATCTCTGTGTGTGTTACAGTTATCAACCATGCAGTAACCGAGGGCAACAGCAGAGCAGCTTTGTCATTACAGTGCTGGTGATTTATGTCTGTCGTTCTCCAGATCTTATTAACTGTCACTCACATTCGCACCTTGCTGTGTTGCTGCTGCACACTTTCTGCAATATTATCATCTGATGTCAAAGACAGAAAATCCCGGCAGCCTTTAATCTGGCCAATATCTCATTCATAGCGCTGACAGATTCCAATACATTCAGCAGCACAGCGAGTATTAGACATGAGAAAATGCTTTAGGTGTGCAAATGCCATTGATACCTTCTTCTTTAGTTAAATATAAAGCACAATACACAAGGTGTGATTAATTAATGAAACTGATGAAGATTTCCACATTGCCAAATGGTATTTCCAGGTTACTAAACAGAGATTATGTACTGTAACTTTAGCAACCTTTGCACAGAATACTGTGAGCCCTACCATATGTCTTTTCATGTACAAAAATATACCAAATTGATCAAAGCAAAAGACTGGGGCAGTAGTAGTAGTGTCCAGAACGGACCACTGCCGAAGGTGCCCTTAAGCAAAGCCATGAACCCCTAACTGCTCCCCAGGTGCTACACAATGGCTGCCCACTGCTCCTAATTAGGATCGGTTAAATTGCAGAGAACATACTCTGCGTGTATTGTACTGTGTATAAATTGCATGTGGCCAATAAAAAAACACTGACCATTCATTAAATTGCTGCATAATTTAAATCTACTCATTCATTTGAATTGAACTCAACAATACTGAAAGGTAGTCAAATTAAAACAAATGAAGCCACCACCTTCTAACCTGTGAGAATGATATCTGTTCAGCAACAGATGTTGCTGGCGTGTTATAAGAATGTCTCCTCCTACAAACAACACATAGATGCATACAGCCAACTCTGGGTCTCTGTCCCCTTTTCAGCTTTTTATTGCTGTTGTTGTGCATATAGCCCTGCAGACTTTCAATGTTAGACGGCTAATGGGTGAGAAAATATGGCTCCTTTCTCTTCTTAGCCATTAATATCTGATCTTTCCATTACATCTTGCATAGTCTAACAATTGTTCATTACCAGTTGTTATATATAATTATAATAATATTATATATAATATGTTGTAATACAATATACTATTACACTGTGTTGTTAATTCTGTTGGGTTCCTCCAGAGAAATTTAGAAATTTTGACTTCTCTTTATTGCTAGATACTAATTACCCATAAAGGTACAAATTCATAATTCATTCTGTACTTGAAGTTGATATATATAGTCATTTGCACAGCTCCACTGTACTCAGTATTGAGAAGGCCACAGAATATAAATACCTTGGTATCTGTCACAATCGGTCACAATGAGAGATGTATTTTTAAATACGACAGAAAACTTTTCTAAGCTAACTTTAAAAAGCTAGGCTTTTTTGAATAGGTTCCTTCTGAGTTGTAGGAAAAGTATGTAGGAGTTGTTTTCCTCTCAGTTCCTGATTTTGAAGATGTAATCAGATAGATGTGTTCCTGCCCCCATCTTTAGGCCCTTAGACTCACTTTACCATTAAGTTCTTGGATTCATTACTGGAGATAATTACAGTACTGACCACTGCATTTCTGGGGATTAGGTAGGTTGGTCTTCATTTACGGAGAGACACAATAACACCGGTGTGCATTCATCTTAAAATGTCTTGTATGTGTCTTTGCTCTTGTAAGGGATGACCACTGTATTGCGGGTGCACTGGCGCAACACAAAGACACTTAAAAACCCAAACACTTTATTCCACTCTGTAACTTCAAAGCCATACACAATAATGCTTTAATAACTATTTATATTAATTACTTTATTTCTTAGTGTAATTGTAAACGGGGTGTTGTGGTAAAAGAAGAGCTATGCTCAGCCAAACTTGTCTAAATTAAGGTCAAATCAATTGTATGTCACTCATGGCTTCATTGTTACTAATGAAGACACATTTCTAGCTTTAATAAAGAGGAAATTTAAAACATCAATATGCCAGAATATTTGCGAGATGTTGACATTCTTGTGTGTGTGTGTGTGTGTGTGTGGCAGATTCATTGGATGTGTGGTCTTGACACTGATCCCAAAATCTTTGCTGGAGTCTGGGGAATCTTAGGATTTCCCCCCTGTTGCGCAGTCTATGGTTTTTGATTGAGTGTTTTTTCATCCTCCCTCCTCACCCTTCTCCTTTCCTGTCCTTTTTCACTCCTCTTTTCTCTCATAGCTTTTTCTATGGCCTTGTGTTTTATAAATAGGTTTATAAAGTTTTATAATGGGGCTTACTAAACCTTTCATCACATGTAGCCCAATATCCTGTTATTACATAATATACTCAGTCATTCTGTTTGGCACATGTTGATACATGTAGCATCATATCCTGTTTTTATCAACTATATTGTCTCATCCCAGACTTGCAGCAACAGCAGATTTCGGTTCCAACAGAGATTAGATGGGATGTACCTTAGGTGTTTGCTGTTCACTGATGCATCTTTGTAATCAATGCAAGTACTTTCCATGGTGATAGTTTTGAAATGTACCTTTTGTTTGTAATGTAACTTCCAGGTAGAAAACTCCTGCAGCACGTACATATAATTAAATAGCAGCAATATATTGAATGTTTTTCATGATGTCATTTCAAAGTGTATACATCACATTCATCTAAAATGCATATTTAATGCTTTCATATGTCATTAACAACACTTTCACTAACGTTAGGTTGGAGACCTAATTTACCTGTTGAGCCACATGTTGGGTAGATTTGTTGTATCAAAGATGCTAGCAAAGCAGCACAGTAGATAAAATAATCCCAGTAGAAACGTCAGGTAGGTTGGACTATCGTGTTTAATTATATATCTTTAAAGGTAACAGTTATAGCTGAAAAAGACAACAGAATTAATCAAAAGCCAGTTTTCTATCCGGAAGTGATTGATCATGATCATCCATTTAATACAAACGAGATCAATGAGAAATTGTCTGTCTCATGAGGTCAGCTAACTTTAGACTTAAACCAGCCTTTCTGAATTTATCATTCTCGCTCACTTTGATTTGTGCAGCGCAGCTATCTTCCTCTGGAACATGTTAAGATCAAAGGATTTGAGAAAACATGTAAATGGACCACCCTGTAACAAATCAACTCACTGCTCCAATTTATACACAGTGTACTTAGGTATGCACAAATGACAGATATCAGATGCCTTCAAAAGTTGGTTCATTGTAGCTTTTTGCAAGCCTGTCAAGCACATCAGAAGATGGGGCGAATAGAACATCTTTTGTGTAGTGTAATGTTTTCAGTACCTGCTTTAGCTTCACCAAAGGCTCCAGAGTGACTGATACTCGCCTCCGCAAAAAAAAACTGTAGTCTCATATTGAGTAAACAAGTGGACCTTATCACCACAGGTCATATCACAAAGTAATGAATGTAAACAAAGCAATACCTCATCACAGACAGTACATCTCTCTAGTATTGTATGTCTGATGCTGAACTATAAATCAGAATTTATGCGCCAGAACATCTGTTAACCCCTTATGTCATCCATAAATCCAACTTCAAACCAAAAAAATGTTAATAGTATTTGCACACTGAAATGTTGTGATTTCACTGTTTTCACTGTAATAATGAATCTCATCATGAAGCATAAGAGCAAAACTGGTAGTAATTATTTTTCCCATACCTAGTCTTGGCTACTGAATATATTGAGAGTGTCAGCACTATAAGGTTTAATTTATTTTACAGTTCCCTTTCTGTTCAATTCTATTTATTATCGTTGATGTGCTGTAGTCTTTTCTCCCACTGCGTCATATTATTTTTGTCTCTCTAATGACCTAATTTTCCCATAAGGCTCGGTAGTCTCGTCATCTCTTAAATTAAACATGCAGCTATTGATCTGTTGATGTTGTTTGCGATTGGCTGCATATTTAATGTGAACTTGCCCAAAACTGGTCCCAAGACAAAAAGACACTGACTTAATTACTACCAGGATATGACATTTTATCAGGAAAACTATATGCATGAAAACATAATCTGCATAAGTATAAAACAAATCTTTGAGACTTTGTGCATCAAACAAAATTTTATGATGGAATTTAATTCCAGACCAGCATGGTTAGCATGGCTCCAGTGGCTGGGGTCTTCACCACCACACCATCTCTTGGCATTAGTCAAGTCATTTTTTTTAGATTTGGTTGACATGCACCATGTGTCTTCTCTCTGGTTCCCACAATCCTTTTCCCTTGTTGCCATAGCCAGTGTGTGTTTGTGTTATTGAGGGTGTGGACTCAGTGGTTACTGAGTTGGTGGCTGATTGTATTAGCTAAGAAAGCTGGTTTGGAACTTGGAGACTTGGAAAAATATGACTCATGAACTGTTGTTTCTTCTCTTTTGCTTTTCTCTCACTTCATCTTCCTTTTGATCCACCCACTGCAACCCCCTACACAGACAAAATGATGTGATACTTGCTCATAGCCCACTATAGAAACATCAGTATGCAAAATGATCAAGGATCACTCTTAGTGATGACATTCATTTGCCACATGCAGGCCACTCTACCCAATATCATTTAAACAGTATGAAGTTCTCATGCACACAGCTGCAGAAAAGAAGAGTTGAGGACATCATCCTGAAAAAAAAACAGTAAAAAGAAGACAAAAACCCATTTGTGGCCTTTTATTGTGGCCAGCCTAAGGCACACCTGTGCAATACCCATACTGTGTGATCAGCATCTTGATATGCCACATTTGTGAGGTGGATGGATTATCTCGGCAAAGGAGAAGTTCTTACTAACACAGATTTTGACAAATTTGTGAACAGTATTTGAGAGAAATAGGCCATTTGTGTACATAAAGAAAGTCTTAGATCTTTGAGTTAAGCTCATGATGAATGGGGGAAAAATCAAAAGTGTTTATAATTTTGTACAAAATCACCAGCTGTGCTAGCTGTACTGCCAGAACATTAACTCATGTCACCGTGCTTGCCTCAAGTGACTCCTCTGCTTGAATAAAAGACTGTTTTTCTTTGTTTTTTTGCCAGGAGTAAACACATTTTACAGTGTGTGTGTGTGTGTGTGTGTGTGTGTGTGGGTGTGGGTGTGTGTGCGCGTGCGTATGTCCCTTCACATGATATGAATCAGTACACCCTGACTGAACACATTAGTATAGTGACTGTGGGAAAACTGGGGTAGGAGATCAGCACACACTCAGAACTGGAACGGAAAGTACTGTATGTCTCTCTCTTGTTATGTCTTTCTGTAGTTATGCAGGTCGAGTCGTGGGCAGCAGTTTAAAAGCCCAAAGGGAGAACCCAGAGATGATGGCCCGTAATACAGATCCTGTCCTGAAGGGGGCGAAACAGAGGCTGGAGCAGCTAACACAGGTACACATGTGAAAATAAAAATAGTGGGTGAGGTGAATGTTGGCACACACCTTTCTCACTATTTCGTATTCCAACAAACCATTTAATAATTTCACTTGTTTTCATTGAGATCTTGATGTCTCAATTGTATACGATTGATATACCGGTAGACATTTGTGGTCCCCAGATGACAATTTTTGATTTTTTTGGTGACCTCATGGCCTATCATCTTGTGCCACCATTTGTTTTAAATTCCACTTTAACGAGCACATTGGCCCATGATAAGGTGTTTATCCTTAAAATCCCTATCTATGTATGTAATATCCTGCAAGTTAATGGTTTCCTAAAAGATGACTCCCATTGTTTTTGGGGACCCCCTGACCTTCAAAAAAACTTGGGGTTTTTTTAGGTTTCTCCCCCATGAGAAACCTCCTCCTTTCTGAGGTGCATTGTATTTGCACATTAAAATCCAAAAAGAAACGTCTCCTCATTAACTTAAAAGGACTAGTTTGCATCACTAATTAGTTTTATTATCCTCAGCTCCTCCAGTCACCTCCGTCCTTTTATTTCCAAAACCACTTTTTCAGACTGAAAACTGAAAAATAATTTAATCACTCTGTACAGGACAGAGCTGCAGTTTAGTCTAGGTTTGTACCTGATGTTCTCAACATTTGACAACTAGGCAGTAATAAAATACAGCTTCCAGTTACTTTCTATAAATTGAGCTAATGTTAAGTTACATACCAGCTCTGTAGCTGCTATAGAAGCTTTCCTGCTCAGCTGCGCAGTCTGACGGGGAGGGGAGATGTTAGCTAGCTTCACTTTTCCAGCAGGTGGGGAACAACAGACTTTTCTTGGTCTTGAGAAGCTGACACACTGTAAAAAACACTGTACATTTACTGCCATAATATTTTCCTCCGCTCACGTTCACCGTTGCTTTCTGCCGCTCGGACAATCAAACACTCGCTATGCAGCGTGTTACGCTGCTCTTATAACACCATCTGTCACGTATGTTCTGCATAGAACGAAGAGAGGAAGCGAACCAAGCCTTGAGTGCTGCCGTGCTCGCACAGTGTGCGAGTGAAAACATTTTTAGCGCATAATTTAATGACGTTGGCATGAAGTTAAAGGAACACTCCGACTTTTTGGGACTTTAGACTATTCACCTTATCCCCCAGAGTTAGATAAGTCCATACATACCTTTTTCATCTCCGTGCGTGNTATAAGTCTGTTTGACGCACCCACCGCGAGCCTAGCTTAGCACAAAGACTGGATGTACATGGTTGCAGTTAGCCTACTAATCCAAATAA
>JAPMOB010221406.1:66003-81478 GCA_029875015.1 Lepomis gibbosus | reverse complement strand
CCATACTCGTGGCAGATGTTCCTGTACACTATGACAGCTACCTGGTTATGGCGTTCCATGTACGCACTTCCTGCCTGCATGGACTAGAGCAGAAAACATGGATATATATATATATATATATATATATATACACACATACATATATATATATACATATATATACATACATATATATATATATATTATATATATATATATACATACATATAACGAGTTAATGACTTGTTTTATATGACACACACTGAAAGATTTCTTTAATAAAATAGTGCTATATTTTCCGTAACGCCAAGCAGCGCGCCACATCCATACGCTGGCGCACATCGTTTGGTTCGGCAATAACATGTGATAACAATAGGCAATATGAAACTATGGTCTCGTATTTGCTTGACTGACGCATTGAAAACGTCATCAGTTTAAATGTAATTTGTCCTCCTGTTCACCTTATTTATGAGAATAAATTTCAATGGATGCAAGTATTAATTAAGATGATTCCTGATTAAACTGTCGCAACATACATATATATATATATAAATGTCACTACGGCAACCAGATATCCAAAGAAATTGAACTTTTTAAAGCAAAGAATGAACGAGACAATGTTAATGGTCACATTCATCTTTTCTCTTTGCCCTTCAGGAGTATTGAAGATGAACAGGCAGTTGGGGCAACGTACTGCAAGAACATGGATGACCTGCTGAGGGAGTCAGATTTTGTCATGCTGGCGGTCAACCTGAGCCCTGAAACCAAGGGTCTGATCAGCCACAGAGAGCTGTCTCTCATGAAACCCACAGCAACACTGGTCAACATCAGCAGAGGTAAGGGGGATAACATGTTGCCTAGACTTCACAAATTTTGGTTTAAGAACTGCAAAAGTCCCTGTTAAGTTATTCTGAAACACTGATCTTTAGTCTAATTTCTTTTCATGTCTCAGGTCTGGTTGTGGACCAGGATGCTTTAGTCAAAGCTCTGCAGTCTGGAACAATTCGCGCGGCAGCTTTAGATGTGACTCACCCAGAACCTTTACCAAGGTCTGAAAGCACCCACACTCTTCAAGATTATTTTTCATTAGATACTTATGCAACCTTTGAAGGCAGAAATAGAAAAGTTTGACTCAAAAACAATAAAACACACTCTTGCTCAGTTCAATACACGTAAGGAGTGTTGCTATACTGGTCTTACTTTAGATAAAAAAGTGCTGTGTAGCTACTTGACATTACTTATTGACACCATTTTCCCACAAAAGTTATAGTCTTGCTTTAACTTAAATAACCTTGTCACATCAATAGATTACTGAGTAACACAGACCCTGCATACATTTACAATGATTTACAAATTTTCCATCTTGAGTTCCAGACTCTGTTTTATGTACGTTTCTACTGCACATGTAAATTATTATATATTTTCTTTAAAGTTGCACTAGTCAATATTTTTGCATCTACAATGGATCAAATACAGGTAAAACTCGAAAAATTAGCATATCATGCAAAAGTTCATTTATTTCAGTATTTCAACTTAAAAGCTTCAGCTTCTCTCTACCTGCCACAGCCTTCTCTTTAAGTGCCAGAGCTAGTACTTTACTCTGTGTTGACATTTTTACATCCAGTAAAGTTAGGTAGAATTACTTGCAACAAATACAGTATATCATAGCAACCAAAGTAGTCGAAAAAAATGCTGCGCCTCAAAAACGCCCGCTAGCGCTCCCTGCTGGGCGTTTTCAGAAGAACAGCTGGCATTTTCAGATGGCAAAAAATGCTTTGCTGTACACGGGCTGTACAAGTGCTTTCTTGTAAAGCCCTGAGGTCTTATTTATAAATAGTGCATAAGTACAAAACAGTGCTGGAAATGGAAACGTGCCAAGATTCCCAAGTAAAGGCTGTGATCATGCAAACTTGACGGGAAAATGTGCGGTCCTGTATGTAAACTCTGAACCATGCATAGCCACATAAAGAGGAGAAATCAGAAATGGCGACTCACATGGCAGAAGGATGAAACTGTTTGAAATGAATATGCCTACTATTCCGTAAAGTAAATCGAAACATTACCTTACCATGATTGAGGATAATAAACGCAAACGGAGATATCTGTTTCTGCAAAAGAACACCTCAAATACGTTGCGACAGTTTAATCAGGAATCATCTTAATTAATACTTGCATCCATTGAAATTTATTCTCATAAATAAGGTGAACAGGGGGACAAACTACATTTAAATTGATGACGTTTTCAATGTGTCAGTCGAGCAAATACGAGACCATAGTTTCATATTGCCTGTTGTTATCACATGTTATTGCCGAACCAAACGATGTGCGCCAGCGTACGGATGTGGCACGCTGCTTGGCGTTAGGGAAAATATAGCACTATTTTATTAAAGAAATCTTTCAGTGTGTGTCATATAAAACAAGTCATTTTTTAACTCGTCAGAAGCTTCATTTAAGTGAGTGGACTGTTTGTGTCTGGCCTAAATAAATGTTTAAACACATGTGGAATGCATTTGGTTTACTATCTTTTCAAATGGGGGAATCCAAATTAGTCCCTGGGTCAACCCATCTTACTTCTGTCACTCTCCAGCCAGTCACTACTGCAGACGCATGTTTCTTCCTGCAGATCGGTTATAAAGGGGTTGAGCCCCGGTGCCCCTTTCCTCCGGTGCACAATGGTTGCATGAAAGTGTGTTTTTCACCCACCCAAATACATGCTTCAGCTCACCAAAAGTAATGTGTCTCACTGACTTAAATTTCGTTTTGTAGCTTTTCTGACAGAATTTGCCTCCTTTTCTTCATGCAGTCAGTACTATTCATATTAATGAGGTGTGTTTCATAAAGGGAACTTGCTAACAGATGTGCATATATTTTTTGGCTTTTGGGAGTAGCCTACATACACTTTTAGTGAGGATTCTACACACAGTTTTATAAATGAGACACTATCTTTGATATTCAGTTAAACACAACAATCTGAAAAGGATTAAATAATCAGTTTACCAGTCCATACTTACATGTAAAGGGTGCAAGCAGGCACTGTTTTGTTTCAATAGGCTATATTAAAAGCCAAAAACCACTGATGAAATAATACTGAAAAGAATATAGACTATAACATTTACTAACTCTCAATCCTTCTAGCTCCTAACAACTCCTCTTCTTCTTCTTGTGCAGGGATCATCCTCTCCTTGGCCTTCCTAATGTGCTGATCACGCCCCACGTTGGCACCAACACTTACACCACAACAAGGCGGATGGTACAGAGGATGGTAGAAAATGCTCTGGCTGCAGTGACAGGCCAATCTATTCCCAATGAAGTCAAACCAAACTGACTTCACTGATGGTACCTCGTCTGTAGTAAGAAGTGTTTTCCTGCAAGATGAATAACTTTTATCTTTTATATAGATTAGTTTTGGCTGTACAGTGTTCTGTCTAACGATCTGCCATAATCGCTGTGATAAACAGGGTCATTTATATTGCATTAAGATGTTTAATGTATTAGTTAGCAAATGTTGGATATGAAATTACATGACTAAGTATAGCCTTACAACTTTGTTTTGATTGATGATGATGTTGACTGTATTTTTTTTACAATACGATAATAAAGCTACCTCAAATTTGCACACTTGACCTTCATTCCTTCCATGATCAACAGTACAACACAATCTCTGCCCAACAATATTGCTGTCTTGTCATGTCCTCACTATTATTATCAACTCACAATACATCTGTGGGCAGCTGGAACCTAAAGGTTAGAGAGTTCAGCCTGCTGAATTGAAATTCCTCTTTTGAATTATTTACTTTTTGTGTATAATAAACCGGTCACAGTATTCCTCCCCGCACATCCTCGGTATGCTGTTGGATGTTAGTTTCCTGAGTTAACCTCTAACTTCCTCCAAGAAAAATGACAAATGTAACACTGTCAGACAAATAAAAAACTTTTATCAATAAACAAGCCTCCAATCATGTTGCTGTCATAATGTTGGTGCCAGATGCATTAAAAATTTGAATGCACATCTTTTTAAAATATATATTTGTGCAAATAAATGTATCCATATCGTTTACACTAGACTAAAGTTATGTTAACCAGTCGTAGTGATTTTAATTTCTGTATATTTCCACTGTAAGGTGATCTGTTACATTTAAATTACGCTGGATACACATTTTATGCAAAAAAGGAAAGTTTCACCAGTGTTTCATGAGCCTTTGTTCATCATTTGCATGGGCAGTAAATGTTGTGTTATTATTATGGGACGTGTATTTACATAATTATTTCTTTTTCACTCATATTTTTGATTATACTAACAGTATTAGGTTTAGTTAGCTGGCTAGTTGTTTTTATTGTACATATTGCTATGGCTAAATATGACTGAGACATAGCTGTAAAAAATATAATCTGTACATATTGCTTATATAATTATTATTAGTAGTAGTAGTAGTAGTAGTAGAGGTTAGTGCTGTGTTTAAGTTGCAGATCTCTAATATCCAGGAAATCTTTGCAGAGCGGCAGCCTGACCGTTATTGCGCCTGATTACAATAGAAAGTCCTAAAACACTGTTTAAAATATATACTCTATATATCGATACATACCCCGATAAACACAAATTATGAGTCAGTACAGACCTCTACTAAATATTTTCCCCAAAATAAAGCTTCTCTGATGCTTTAATTCAGGCATTCACAGCAGGTACTAAAGCCGCTCAATCATCAACAATCGACGCCGAGTGAGAGCCCAGAAGGTCCACAACACCAGGCAGTGAAAACTACCGGGAGAATATTGGTTGTTAAAATATTTAATACATAATAACATTTAAATCTCTTCCTCAGTACGTGTTTGGCTCTGTGTGCTGTGCTAGCTAAACAGCACCATGTTTATCTCTTCACAAAACTCACCGCCCTCCTTCAAAGATTTCACCCTCGTCATGGTGAGTGACAGTTTGTAGTTTCACTTCTACACCAACTCTAACTTACTCCGCTGTTAAAGTCGTGTCAACCTTGTATAATGTGTGTTATTATGAATGAGTCAGTGCTTCTGTTTGGTTTTAGACTCACGGTCTTTCAGGACAAATGTCCTGTGAAGTAGCAGTTTGATAAACCTAGTTTACTGGATGAAGGTGGGACGTATTTTGACCTTATTTAACGTACAGTCTATGATTTTGACACGTTGTGTTAAAACGTAAATTCCCACACCGTTATTACACAAATAGAGTCCTTAAGTCCCAAAAGATGGTGGCTTTTTGTTATTTAATGGGAACAGACTCAAGTGCAAGACATGTCTGTTTCATTTACAGTATATGGCTCATAATCACATATTTGCAAGTGAACGAGGTATTCAGACCCTTTACTTAAGTAAAATACCAATACCACCCTGTAAATACTCAAAAGTCCTGCATTGTGAAAGTATCTGTGTGTATCAAAAGTAAAAGTACTGCATGCAGAAAAATGGCACTTATTATTATTATTATTATTATTATTATGTTATTTATTATGGATGAATCAGATGATTATTTTCTTCCTGTTGATCGATTAATTGTTTGGTTTGTGTAACATCAGTAAATGACTTGTTCTCTCCAACCACACGTTAAAGCTATTCACTTTGCTGTAATTTAATACAAGGAAATCAGAACATGGTCATATATGAGAGGCTGGAACCATGAAATGCAGCTGCATTTTTGCATTAGACTTAAGACTGAAACTATTAATATATCAGAATAGCTGCTAACTTTATTGTTGTTTATTCTCCCCCCTTAGCCAGCAGTAGCTGTTGGTAATGTGGGCCAGCTGGCTGTGGACCTCATGGTGTCCACCCTCAACATGAACAGAGTGGGCTACATACACACAGACTGTCTCATCCCCATGGCTGGGAACAACCCGTACGCCACCTGCAAAGCAGAAGCTGAGGTGTTGCACACCCCTGCAGAAGGTACCATCTGATCATGGCTGACGATTTCATGACCTCTTTGGGTCTTGATTATTTGGCTGCTGTAGAGTAGATAATATGCAAATTTCAAGTATGTTCTTTATTAGACCATCACCGAGGGCCTGTTTGACTTTGTAAACCGACTACTAACTTAATTTTTTATGTCACGGTATGGTCTGTTAACCTGCACGCATAGAGGGGGGAAAAAGCACTGATCTGTACTGAAAAATAAATTAGTTGTAATATTTGATAAACAGACCACATCTCCTGTCAGTTGCTTGGGGTCCAGCGGTCTTATTGTGTTGCCCAACTAGGGGTCTACATTTTTTCCAGGTCATTTGTTGTCGAGGTCTAAAATAAAGACTGAAAGATGTTCTGACCACAACAGAGTTTCAGTGGGTGCTGGCAGTCTGTGAATAAATTCGCAGACAGGTCATCAATTTGTAGCCACTGTGAAGTGAAAAGAAGTCCAACTCATTCTAATCTGTCAACCTTTTCTCATTAACAGTTTACACAGCAGCAGAACAGAAGTTAGCAGTTCTTCAAATCAGAGCACCAATTATTCAGGTAAACACACAGTCTGATGCATCAGAGTTCATACCTTTTAATAAAAAATGTAATTTACATTTTTCATGACATATTTTTGTTTTGACATGAAAAAAGTGACGTAAGGAATACTGCTTTACTTGTTTATTATTCAATAACCACCAAAGGATTGTTTTTTTAGTTCAAGGCCTACATTTTTAATTGCATAATCTTGTTTTATAGCACAGGTATGTTTTAAGAGAGCATCAACTCCATGTTTATCTCTAAAAGGACCTGGAATTTAATTGGTATTGTTGTATTTACGGCTGTAACTTTTGTTTTAATTGCAGACAAAATCCAAAAAGTTCCGTCAGCTGCTCGTCTCTTGGATCAAAGCCAGCGGGTTCTCCAGGACCGTAGTTCTGTCCAGCAGCCACGCCTACCAGAGGGACGACCAACAGCTACAAGAGTACTCAACCACACACTTCACATCATTACTGCATTTCTTTGCCTTTGCTGTTCACAGTTATCTCTACTAACAAATGTGTGTATCCGTGTTAGCACTCCTTTGAGGTACCTGGTCACGCCATCCCTTTTGAAGGTGAGTGCAGACGCGTGGAAAGAGCTAGGCTGGAGGGAGATGGAGCGAGTGGCGCCCTTCCCGGGACTGACAGATGCCAACATGGAGCCGCGTCTCTACATCCCTGGAGGAGGCATAACCAAAGGACTCTACACAGACAGGTACAGAGAGAGTAGCTTCAGCAGGCTGGCAGCTTCATAGAGACCTCAAGTCCTGATTGATCTGAAAGAGCAGAAGGACAACTTTGAATTGGAATGTTTTATTTTTATATCTTTTTTTAAAGCTCACATTGTTATATACCTATATTTAGGAAGTAAAAAATAGAGTTGGAACTGTCTATGTGATGTGAGTCATGCTTCTTCTTAATCAACAAATTACAGCAACAAAATATGAGCCTTGAGCTGGTTATGTAGCATTGTAGCAAATTCACTTATTAAATGCAGCCATAATAGCGCACCAGATGTGTGTGTGTATGTGTGTGCGCAATTTTTTTATATCAATATAAGAAAAAGGATCATTCCCCCTAGTATCGCAAATCATATCGCAATTGCTTATAATAATACAAAATCTTTATCATTACTCTGACATGTCTATATTTCGTCTCATAATTACAATATTTTATGATGTTTTAGCTACTGTAAACTGTCTAGTGTCTATTGTCTGTGTTACAATACAAAGGAACCTGATGCTTAGTCATAATTATGCAAAAATGTTATTTGGTGATTTAATTGTCCTTCTGTACAATTATACCAATACAAGCATGTTCATTTATTTTTGATTGTTTATTTCTACCTTTTATGTCATTATTATCTTTATTACCTTTTATGCACTGCTAACTGACCAGTTAAATGTGGCTGAAAAGCATGCAGAATATGCTGTTATCTAACAGTTTATAGTGTAATAACAACAGAACACATTTTTACCTCTTACAATATATATTTTTTGATTCAGCACACTGAATAAACTTTTTGTGTCTGACCATGTGTGCTGGATGCTCTGTTCAGTTGTGCAGAGGATCTCCCCCTGGCGGTGCTGCTGCTCTTCTGTTCAGAGGGCGACAACATCCCGGACGCCTTCACGCTTGTCAACCACCTCAACGCCTGGCTCCATCTCCTGGACAGTCCTGTAAGTGACAAACTGGATCAGTCGGCCTCATTACTGCAGTTGTGTTACAGGGCCATTGTAAGAAAACTGTAAAAAAAATAAACATGCAGACACTTGCTTAAGAAAAGTATTCGTCATAGTGAACAACATGCTTAGTTGGATTCAGTACAGGTCACAGTAAAATGTGTGACTTAAGATCATACATGTCTAATCATAGTTTTGTCTGATTCCCTTTTCAGAGCAAAGAGCCCAACAAATGGAAGATCCCAACCTCTTGGAATCTGTTGTTTGGCAGCAGCATCCCCCCATCTCTGTTCTGATACATACATATTTAACTCATAATTAGCTTCTGGGGAATGCAAGTCTAACTTACAAAAACTCACACGTTTTGTTTGACATCTGCGCTGTCCAGCCATAACACCTCTACATTGTTCAGACCATCGTGAGCTCTTCACTAAATCTGGTTAGTTAAGAGGATGTCTTTTTGTGTCCAAAGCTGATAAAACTGAAGGACACTTTCTGCTATTAAACAATGTATTATGTTGAATTCACCTGGTCTGGACACAAAAACCTGGTTGTAACCTGACCCCACAAGAACGCCCCCCCAATATCGGACATTTATCACAGTTTTCTTTAATTTTGATAGTAATCTTAAAATGTACAAACATTACGTCATGTGCAGGAATTGACCCAAATGAGGTCTTCTGCAATACCATTTCCTAGTATTGCAACATTTGAATGCCTTTTTTACCCAATAAAAGATGTTACAAGAATCCAGTGTGAATTTGTATATAAAATGATAAAGACTGAGTGTGTTACTTTCACTAGTCCCTGCCTCCGCCCTGAATAACTGAAAGTTGTTGGCCAGGTGCCACACTGCGTTCCTGGCAGACCAGCCTCTCTGTAATTTGACACCTTTCTACAACAAGTTACAACATCTCACATAGTGGTAACAACAAAACCACGTTCTGATTCATACTGCAACCATGTCAAACTGTTTTGCCAAGTTCGTGGTTTTCTTTTCTGTCTGCATCATTGTTTTGGGTTATTTCTCAGTAGCCTAGTTGTGGGGAAGGAATGTCCTGAAAGTGAACCATAAAATAAAATGAAAGTTGGCTCTGAAAAAGACATCCATATTGAAAAACACTGCTGGCCCTAAAAGAAAATTCATATTACTAATAAAGATTAAGCTATCAAAATATCTTTGTTTAATAATAGTCAAGGGTGATTATATAATCAGTTTTAATCTTACTTTTATGCTATAAATATTAAAATAAAAAAATTAAAACTCCATTGGCCTCAGAATTCATGCTCAGTTTGTTGATCATGAGGC
Organism: Lepomis gibbosus; assembly: GCA_029875015.1. Lineage (NCBI taxonomy): Eukaryota > Metazoa > Chordata > Actinopteri > Centrarchiformes > Centrarchidae > Lepomis > Lepomis gibbosus. The sequence continues at coordinate 72,044 of JAPMOB010221406.1, read as the reverse complement.
TACTAACAAGCAGACTGTTAGCATAGCTTGTGTTTTGATACAGATTAAACAAACAAGATATAATGTGTTTGATAAGCTTAAGATGAAGAAATGCACATCGAGGCAATGCTGACTTGCTAATTGAGTGACGTGTGGGAACGGCTCCTGACCCCCTTGATTTTGTCATTTCTTGATATGGACATATGCCGATTGTGTGCCCTTCCTGCCTCCTGCCACCTGCAAATTTTACCTTTTTAACCGTCAAGTACCAGAGATAGGAAATTAAAAAGACCAGGTATATATGAGATCTGGGATCCTGTTTAAGCAGGGTTTGGAACACCAAGACAGAAAAAGGCCTACGCACGATTGGTATGAAAGAAAAGTGATGGTTTGGTTTGGTCTACCAAGACATGACATAAGATATACATACATAAAATAAATACTTCATTTTGTAGGGATCTGATTTATTCTCCTTAAACAGAAATTAGCTTGTATCTTCTAAGTAGAATATTGATAGGAAGGATTAGAAAGTTATTTGTGGATAAAAAGGGAAATTAAAGAACATTGAAAAATACAAACTGACAAAAGTGAAAACAAATTATAAACAAACATCAGTACAGTGTTTTCGGAGGGATCTTACCAAAAGACAATGGTTAGAGGGTACAACATTGACCATTCCTGTGAAATACATGTATAATAGTTGGTACCAAGAGCATAACATTTGTTGCAACACAAAAGTAAAATAATAAAAGGGAACATCTGATAAACAGAAAAATGTACGGGAAAATAAATGTTGGAGAAACAAGATTGAACAAGAAAAATGTGGAAAGAACCTAAATGTGAAATGGAGTGCAACAACTGGGAAAAAGCAACTCGACTGCAAACCATAAAAAACCTTATAAGTCTTCTGGAAGCAACCAAAACATAAATGAATGATTAAAGGAAAAGGTTCATTGTTTGTCACTTCATGTGTGTCCTTTTGTCTGTCACTGTTGTGGATGAGATGTTTTCATTTTCCTTTCAAAATCTTCGAGAGTTACTTCAGTGAAGAATGATATGGTGGCTTGAGACTCATTTGCAGCAACCTATTTTAACTAACCCTGTAAATGGCACCTTCAGCTGAAAGGCTAACAAATGTGAATTACTTTGACAAAACAAATGAAGAACCTCATTTAATGGGTTTGAGGCATTCCTATGTGTCTACCTGTATCTGAGCCTACTGTAGCACCTACAGCCTTTTTACTGACAGCATGTAGCACTAACACTTTCTCCTATCAGACACCACACCCATTAACCTATTAAACCAAACAACATCATAAATTGCACACCAGATGACATCTTTTAGAGTCTAACCAAGATGACGCAACAGCTGAGCTAGACAGAATAGTGGCGTTAGTTTGAGTGGAGATATTACTAAAACATAATGCCTCCTTGCCAACGTTAGTGTCCTCTTTCTCAGGAAAAGAGAGAAGGCATTTGACCTCTAATTCAATCTGTGTCTAAACCGAGGTATAACATTCCACACCTATACCAACTTGAGTGACTAAACTGTTGATTTGCGCAATCTGCCCTCATTCAGGGCCATAACTCTTCTTACAGACCTCTCGCTTTTTCCCCTTCAGACTGAATCCTGTGGAGAAAGAGGACTTCCACCATGTCTAAAAGCCATAGATGCACTTGCGCTTAAAATCTGCTGATTTTGTCTTAGGTTCTCCACTCACAGTCATGAAGAGAGAGGCAACGTTTGCACACCAGATGACAATAGCCTGTCACCTGTTCAATTAAATTTTATTTATGTATTGCACTTTTCATACAGAGCAGGTCTAGACTGTACTCTTTGTGTTTATTATTTTAGACCCAACAATTCCCACCGTGAGCAATCACTTAGCAACACGGACCAGAAAAAACATCCAAATGTCACTCTACACTTCTCAAACTTTTGCTGTCACACTCCCCCTTTAGTTCAAGCCCTCTAAATCCAGCAAAAGTGGATTTCATTTTTATCAATCATTTACAACAAGGGCGAGTGAAATAAAACAAAAGATTCAGGTTAGCAAAATAGCCTTGCTTGCATCAGGCCCTCATACCTTTTTTTGTCTATGTCACCACATTAATGCAATTGTTTGGTGATTTGTTAAATGCACGCCAAGTACCCATTTCTTGCTGATTATCCTGATTCAATGCAGCCAAAGCAGCTGTTCTATGTGTGTTGAGGTATAAACAGATTCTCAAACTCGCCAGAAATCTGAATTTGCAGGAAGTGCAATATCGCTGCCTCCCCCGGTGCTAGATATCCCAGAATGGTGATCCTATGTAACCAATGAGAAAATGATCTCATATAACCTCAGTTGTTCAGCCAACCCATTCTCAGGCAGCGACCATCCAGTATCCTCCAAGGGACAAACCACGCCACACCGTGCTGCATCAGAGAGCTGCACCAACAAATGCCCTGTAACGCCTAGCTTAGCCCCAACACAGCAGTCAAGCGTGAGGGTGGTCCCACTTGGGTTCACGCTGTAAGCAGGCTATGCACCAGAAATTGAGAGGATCCCTCCTCATTGCCTTGGGAGGCATTGAACTTTGGCTGCATCCCTGGGAAAGACAACGCAGGAGGACCGGAAGTCCCAGAAGACTTAGGATACCCACAGTCGTCAGAGGAACAGAGAAAAGGCCTGAATGGATTATACATAACAAAGAGAGAAATGTAGACACCACAAACGGGGCCTTTTTATATACCAAGAGAGGAAAACACCTAATTATTATGAACCACAACCCAAACAAACACATAGTAGTTCAATCCCTAAGGACTGTTATGTGTGGGAATGATAGCTTTGCCTATTACTTCATGTCCTGCACCTCTGAACGCTGTGCCTTTCCCAGTCCATCACAAACTAGACAGTTATGCTGCGATCAACTCTTACTCCTCCAACATTAAAATGGTTAGTTGAGGGAAAAGGAAACCTTCACTTAGGAACATGCAAATGTCACTCTACACTTCTCAAACTTTTGCTGTCACACTCCCCCTTTAGTTCAAGCCCTCTAAATCCAGCAAAAGTGGATTTCATTTTTATCAATCATTTACAACAAGGAAATAAAACAAAAGATTCAGGTTAGCAAAATAGCCTTGCTTGCATCAGGCCCTTCTACCTTTTTTTGTCTATGTCACCACATTCATGCAACTTTAGATCTGCTCATCGTACATGCACACCCCTGCAGAACCACTGCTCTATGTACACCTCATCAGAAGAAGTCATTGTTGAGTCCAAAAGAAATCAGCCTCTAAGACAACATTCCTCAGCTGACTCTACTGATGATTAAAAGCACCTTGCTACAATGATCACTTGTTACTACCACTACCAAAGGGTGTATAGTGAAATAGTGGCATGAAAGCTTCTGAATATTTACCAAGGGAATGGTCTGGGTCATGTGATACTGGCCATGAGAGTCCTTACTGTGCTACCTGAGGATCACACTGCTAAAAGAGACACACACACAGCATGGACAAGACAGAGTCATGGCAGTTTTGGATTAAGTTAGTTTCCGGAGTGGGTTTGCACGTTTCAGTTTAAGTTTCAATGTTAAATTTGTTTTAAGTTTCATTAGTTATTATAATATGGGGGGAAACAAATTCAACAAACTCCTGAACTGGACTTCAATGATTTTCTTTAACAGCTGGCAGATTTTGTTCAGACAGGCAGTTCTTTATAGTCTTCTATAAAGACTATGTAATCTAAGTTAACTAGCTGCAGGCTTTCGCTTCATATTTAATGTACAGACTTGAGAGAAGTATCAATCTTCTTATCTACCTTTCTCAAAATCTCAAGGTGCAAACTACCAGGTTTGTGGTGAGGTAACCAGAGAAGAGTGAAGGCAGGTTTTTTATGTAAACTAGATAATACCAGTTTTTTATTAGAAGATTACACTCTAAGAGGAATTTAAGACAAATTCATTTCAGAAGGAGAACAACTCATCAAATCAGCTTTTTCTACTGTATTCAAATCTGTAACATCAAATCTGTGCATGTCGTTCGTCTTCTTGTTTTATGTTTACAAGCAAAAATATGTCTTTTTACACACATCTTTTTAAAAAGAACACTATGTACATCATGGAAACATTACATGCCACTGAATTTCTCATGTGGGAGGGGGGCAGTGCTTTTTTATTTAACCAACCCGCCCTCATCACCGTGAAAAACTTCAAGTAATCTCTTATAAAAAATAGAACATTTTTATTTTCCCCTCTGAAAAAAAAGGTGTTTTGAAAATACACATATGAACAGCATTACAAATTGGCAATGCATAGCCACTATTATCAGTCTTAATTTCATAAACGCAAAGAAGCATAATAGAATGACAAAGCTGCAAATAATAATATTAAAGCAAAAAAAAAAATTAAGATTTTTGGACTCCAGAAGCAGAGCAGACTGAGGTTGAGGTGTGACCGTGGGATGAGGCGCTGGTGTTTCTCTTTTCAAATGTGCTCTCTTCAAAGAATGTCGAAGTGTCTGCTGTAAACAGTTTAGAGAGGATGAGGAGACATGGGAAGGTGTCCAATGTGAGGTGGAGGACAGAGGCGAGGGAGGCGTGCGGTGGCTGAATAATGCTACTGGGCTTTGGGGGGAAAAAAAGTTTTTAAAAAGCGTTGAAGGGAGGAGATCCTGGCTGTGGAGGTGAAAGTGAGGAAGAGTTTTTTGGAGTTGAGGAAGAAGGGCACAGAGGCTGGGAGAGAGGCTGGAGTTCCCTGCCGATGTTGGCTTTGCTGTCAGAGCTGTCGGTGCGTGGGCCTACAGGTGGAGGTGGTTAGCAGTCGCTGGTTTTCGCCCTGTCACAAAGACACAAAATATTTAAAAAGGCTGAAATCAAACTATTTTCTACCAGAGTGAAGCTTAAGAGTGATCAAAGGTCTTACCAACATTAGATTGATTATCAGTGCAAAGCAGCCATCATGTTTAATAAGCAACATGTCACACTGTGTTCAGATGTTCGTTAAGTTATTGTAGAGGATTAGAGCACATAATTAGATTTAATTATCTGTGAACAACTTTGATGTAATCTTGAGCTCTGGGAATTTCAAGATGAGCACTTTGGCTTACAGTGCTGTCATGTTCCAAATCTTCCAGGGGAAGGAGGTCGTGCAGACATGTAAATCTGCTAAATCCAGCGTTGCTGCCCAGCTGCTTGGAGATGTGTGTGTGTATATATATATATATATATTTTTTTTTTTTTTTGTATATATATATATATATATATATATATATTTTTTTTTTTAAATAGTTGTGCAAGTAATTTTATAAGCTAAAATATCCAACATTCCCTTGTTTCAGCTTCTTCATTTTTCAGATGGAGCTTATAGTAATTAGGGCTGGCCCGAATGTCATTTTTTGAACTTCGACTTCGACAGTAATTCAGAGCGAATAATTGAAGCAGACCCTGCAGAACCAAGTGCAGGACTGAGAAAGGGAGAAATATTTATTGCAGGGTTAAAAGGATCGTAGGCCTATAGTGAGCAGGTAAAGAGCAGGCAGAGTGAAAATCGATGCGTGCCGAACCGGGCTGTTGGCTGCTGTAAAGAGCAGAGGGAACCAAATCTGAGATTATTATGCAAAATTCACTTTTAATTTTAAATATAGCGACAAAATTCTCTTCCTCTACAATCGGCCTAATATAATTAGGCTTATTTAAATGCGTTAATTTTATTGCTGTTTGTTTCCAGCCTACAGTTTGATACTGATTAATTTTAAAATGTAGGAAATTTGACTGTTTTTGATCTGTAATGAAATTAAGCAATCGTAAAATTAATAAACGCCATAACTTCCACACTACTGCTGTCAACACTCAGTTTAAAGTGCTCCCACACAGCTGAGGGTTTCATTTCGTTTTCCGTTTGATGTGAACTGGACGGTTCCGTTCACTGCTGTCGGCGGAGGTCCGGTGCGCAAAAAAACCCCTCAATAATCGAATCTCATAACTGAAAATCAAATGTGTACCCAACAGTTGAATATTCGGGTCCAGCCCTAATAGTAAACTGATTTTTTTTGGGTTCCTCCAGCCTATTTTATCAAC
>JAPMOB010221406.1:0-64960 GCA_029875015.1 Lepomis gibbosus | reverse complement strand
GTCATCAGAAATAAGTGCTTCATCAGGACTAACTGTCCCGCCTCTGTGACAACATGAAGTACTGGTGGCTAAATGACTGAGTATGCTGAGAGAGAAAGAGAAAATTAGAAATGGAGAAAAATGAATGCCTCAGCTCGGCATGGAGTCTGACTTGTGCTATTAGGAGGTTGAGTCATGCACTGGGAAATCCTGCTTGGATTCACTCTGTGTGGTTAAAAGAAGTTAAGCTGAAAACAGAGTCATATCTTGACTAAAGGTAACTACAACACTGAGCAAGCAGAGTGATGTCATATTTTCTACATCTCAACATTATATTGAGATTGCACCAACACCCGCTCTTTTCTTAACATGTACTTGGCACAGACTTAACACAGCAAGTAAAACAGAAGTGGCACTGTGACGGTGCATGACATATATAATCCTGGAAGGTAACGACTTTGTGGTGCTTTGTGTATTAAAAATAAATGTGGTTTTTAACCAATAGATGTAATCACCTTTTTCGCTTCTTCTCCGAATCGTTTGTCCTCGGCTTGCTTTGGGGTGTCTTGGCTGTTCCTGATTTGGAGATACTGTCTTCTCTGCGTCGTTTGCTGTGTAAAAAAAAGAGGAGGGAAATGGGTTAACAGTTGTTTGGCTGTCTGCCAAAAACGAACTGCCCCTTTCAAATGACATGATCTCTACCAGTAACTTTCATCGCAGACTGGCTTTGCTTTTTTTGGGAATCATGTCACTCTTGTTAAGTTGTTTGAAACAACAATTAGCCGACTATTTCAGATCATTTATCAACTGATTATGACCAATGGGCAACAATTGGTGAGCGTCTCTTTAATCAGGCTGAGTGTACTAACTGTGTTGTGCTGCCATCCAGCTCCTGTTCCTTGAAGGGAGACTGTGCGGGTACTTTGCCATCCTGTCTGTAGTCGCCTCCCTCCTCCAGTTGAGCTCCCCGCTGGCTGCCGTTGCACCGCTCAGTCGGACACCTGGCTTGAGGCTGATTTGAAGGGGGAGACTCCGATTTGGATTCCTGATCTTCCCTGGACAACTCCTGCCACCGGTTCTACACAGGGAGAATAACAGTAGACAGAGAGAAGAGGAAGATAATTTACTTTCAACTTTCTTTTCTAGTGATGCAACAAATAAATACAAAAGAATTTGAGTGGGATATATTTCAGACCTTAAAACGCCATACGAGAACCACATACAACATTATTTATCAAATTGAGTCGGACTTTAATTTAACACAAGGATTCACAAGTGACAACGTCTGGTTTTCAAAAGAAGGTGTCTATACACAATAGAAATAAGATTAATTGGATTATATTCACAGAAAGCATAAAACATATTACATGTGTCTAATAAAAGTTTTAAAAAAAACAATAAAATGTTAGGGAAATTACTTAATCTATTATTTTCTATTCTTTGATTTAGGGTTTTGGAAAAACATTAAATAAATTTGTTGACTTTTGTTGCTGTTTCATCACCATTTATAGCTATACAATGGATTTATGATTAAATAGTTTATTTGAGCACAAAATGTTCCCAAATGAGAGGCCTACCCACCATAGTCTCTTAAAATCCTGTGGGAAACACTGTAAAATCATACGATGGAGTGATGTTTTGCCTAATTATGCAAAATAACTACAGCCCCATACTAAGAACACACACACTGCAGCATCACGCACATAAATCACTGCTCTGTATCTAAAAGTATTCAATATCGGCTTGAACTAAATACGATAGTTTGAAACTTTAAATTTTTCGTAAGTCAATACTTCTTGACAAAAGTCAATAAGTCAAAAAAATTGTCCTCCTATGAGTCGCAGCCCAGAAGAAGAGTGAGGCTGACAAAATATGAAAGAATTTCACTTTTGGCCTCGGTGATCGTGGGCTGTGATAAAACCCGCAACATGTGAAGGAAAATGACTGCGTTTTGACATTAGTTTTTAACCTCCCGGACTGCATGAATTAGACAGCAGTTTCTATTTGTGTCACTCAAATAGCTTCTCATATTAATACACCTCTCTATCATTCTTATATTGTTTCCCCTCTCATTTCAAAAGCAAGATTTGAGTGTGCACATGCCTGGAGGCCCGGCGATAAGCTGTGAAATCCACAATAGCCTTATTTCATATACGGTACATACAGGTATGTACATATACATACCTGTTGTCAGTGAATTAATGTAGTGGATAAACTTTTTTCTATTCTAGGCTAATCAACCTCAAGTAAATAAATGGAAACTCCACATGAGTTTATTTTGTAAATAACCTTGTAGGGTGGAATATATATTTTTTATTTTACATTGTTCAAACTGGCTCTCTTGCTGACAAATGTTTATTCCCCTTAATTTACATTATGTGGGTTTTCAGTATGCACAGACTGACTAATTGTGCAGTATAAAAGAAACAAATATCAATCAACTGACCAACCCCCACTGTCACACTTTTGTGTTTTTCTCTTAAGCCAAATTCCTAATTCAACAGAGGCCTAGAGAAACTCACAAACCGACATAGTGCAGTCTGAACTAGATAAACAAAGGGTAACAAGAGAGTAAGTATAATATTTAAACAGTATGTATTCTGGTTTGACACTAAACCTATTACACCACTATCCAGTTTCACAAAGCCTGGGAAGAGCTGAGGGATATTTAAAAGTTGCTCTTGTTTGAGTTTAATATTCTCTCTCCAAACATGATACATTCAGATTGGCATACGCAAACCAGAATCCACTGAAAAACAATGCCATTTAACACATTACTAAATCTTAATCTTTTCAAACTCCCACTGGGAAAACAGGAAAACACTCCTATTTACACCTGGCATCAAAATGGGTTTTGGGTGATCAGACTGCAATCGGATAGAGCTCGACTACATGAAAATACAGGTGTAAAGGGACCCAAGACCTGAGACAATCAGTCTAGATGCCATTGCGTTGTCGGTCCATATATAATTACGTGGGCGGAAATATGTACTGGTCTCAGTCCACAAATTAAATCATACTGCACATACAGGCAGTATGTCCATACAGTGAACAGTAAGCTGAACATATCGGTTTGTGAACGCTGAGTTCAATATAAACTACTAATATGACAGAGAAAAGTACAAGTTATGAAGAAAGGCAGCGATGCCAGGTGGACCTTAATTTTCACATACAGAGACGGAGCAGAAAAATATTACACAGTCTACAGTTATAGAGCATTTTTTGGACCCTAGCAAACAAGAGGAGGATGTGACGTTCGGATGTTTGAGCTGGATAGAGAGATCGGATCTCAATGTGGACACTGGAGTCAAATATCAATAGCAGGTGTAAATGTAATGTAAAGTTTAAAATCATATATTGATCCAATCTGGAAACGAGATGTATTTTCATGTCGGGTGTAAAGGGGGCAATTGAGGAAGAGAGCGCATCAGAATGAGTGAGAGAACTGGTCATTGTGTGCGCGGTGTAGATACCTGTACAGAGGAGTCTCCCATGATGCACTTAGCTCCTTCGAGAACAGCCATGTAGGAGAAGCGCAGCTGGTCGGGGGTCTGGATCAGGCCCATGCGGTACTTCCTCATGTTCAACAGGATGCTTTTAATGTCCACTGATGAGGGGTCTTTCCTCTTCTCCATCTGAACAGGACAGCAATGAAAATTAGCTCAGCTAACCAGGATGAATCTCCATTTCCTCGTTACCTGGTGACTCAGTTGTTTGACATTGTGACACATCACTGGTCTGTAACAGTGACTATGGTGTAGCAGTTTTGGCTGTAAATGACCATTTTTAGTATCCTGTTTATCTGTGATTTGGCTTATCTACCTCTATATTGTCCTATATTAACCCTATCTTTAAAAAAAACATTTTCTTAATACTTGCATACCATTTATTTCTTCTCTGTTTTAGTATTAATGTTATTGTTTTTATCTTATATATTAAGGGGGTGGCGATGGTGCAGTGGATAAGACTAATGCCTTTGTGTGAGAGACCTGGGTTCAATTCCAACATGACATCCACCCTGAGCAAGACACTTAACTCCCGCTTAGTTACTGCAGAGGCGTGCGACCGTGAAATCACATAATAGTGAGTTTAACTAAATTCTGAACCAGGTGTCAATCAGACTGTCAGAACTTTCTTCTCTTACTTACACAAGTATTCTGCTATACTCTAAATAGACCATTTGGTGTTCAAAATATTTTAAGACAGATTTTGTGATCATACAAAATGTGAAAATCTAAAATCCAAACCCATTTGGATTCTTGGGAATATTTTGTAAAAACATATAGAACAAAGAGGCAGGGCTTACCAGGACCACACACGTGTCGACTAATGAAAACGTCCCTGAGCGTCCAATTCCAGCGCTGCAGTGAACTACCGCCGGCCCATGATCCACCCCCAATGCTCCAGACTCCCGCACTTTGAAGAGGAAGTTCAGGAAGGATGCCGGGGACTCTGGGACACCAAAGTCAGGCCATGTGGTGTAATGAAAGTGGTATATCTCTCTCTTCTCCCCCGTCTGTGAAAACAGGCAAGCAGAGGAGTCATAAGCAGGTGCTAGACATCCATTATACTATTCATTTTCAGTGAGCCAGCCAGTGCTGACAGTCATCAGTTCTGTTTGAGTGGACTTGAGTTATTGTAGTGCTTGTTTAAGTAGTGTTTGACAGCTGCAAAAATTCCATTTTCCTTTTGATAAAACCAGGTTCTGAAAACTTGACACACCAAAACAGCAAAACACGACATGTGTGTACTTATTTCTCACACTTATTTTTCTTGTTACACCACTGTCAGTTATTTATTTAGTATAAAAAATGTGTTTTCATGTTGGAATGAGTGGTTAAAGCGAATTTCTCAAAAGTTTGAACAAAAATCTGTATTTTAAATAGTGCTCTGCTGCATAATCTGCAGCTCATTTGAATTTTCCACACCTACACTCTACCGAAACATTGGATATGTGTGTGTGGGAACATAAAACTCTATTCAATCTGCCTGAAAGTCTGTGAAAACAAACAACAATGAGCCTCAGTAACGAACAAGGATGTTTTCAGTTCTAAGAAGCCTCGAACAACACAGGTCCTTGTGATGCGTCTTGGTGTTACACCCCTGAACCATTTCAGTTCTCCTTTGCTACCTTTTACTAGGAATTCCCCTGGTGCTAAGTAATAATCTGGCCTACATTAATATTCTGCAGCTCCAGCACTCTGGTGGTGTAGTAAGACTTGGTGTCTTCTGATAACAGCTTGACCAAGAAACGCGTGTCTCTGAAGGCCATCTCCCTCTCGTCAGCAGTGGGCCAGTACTGGGCGCACTTTTCCTGTCACAGAAGGAGAAAGGGGACAAACCTGGTAAGAGATACCAAACAGGTTAAACATCTGACAAAGGAAAAACACCTGATGAAATGCAGACGCTAGCTGAGTGGCCAGGTTGGCCTAGAGGGAATTTAGCTGACGACTAACAGGAGGACAGTCTGATCCTCAGCACACAGAGGGAAGCTGGATTAAGATAAAATCTATTTTTTAATCTATGCGTTTGTCTTCTCCTTCCCCAGACATATACAAATACAAAACATCAATATGTTGCTCTAGCATTAACATAAACTTCTACAACATCTACACCAAGTCCAACCTCTGTTTTGGAACATCAAACGTATTGTTTCACATCCTTGTTGTCTGTATATTCTGTTCGACCTCTGTGTCTTTTAGTCTGTCACTTTTTCTGTTACATCACATTGGACTAATAAAAATAAAACAAAATACTCACAAAACTGTAACTTGTATTAGTCAAGATGCTATTTTTGCATGGATTTTATCTTCACAGTTTCTCATATTACTACTAGGTATTTTCCACTTTGTGATTACAGTCCTCACACAGTAACTTCACTGCACCACTACATTACGCATCCCCACCAAAATCCCCTCCTCTTTTACAAGTATTTCAACAGTTGTATTTCCTTTTTTGTTTTGTAAAGCAGTGGTTCCCAAAGTGGGGTCCGGGGACCACCAGGGGGTCCCCAGCAAAAAGGGGAATTATTTATTTTCAATATAATTCCATCCATAAGTCACATAGTGACTGAATGCATGACTATTTTGGTCATGAATTTAAGCCAAAATCCTATTGCATTGGGTGATCCTGGGACAAAATCATACCAAATGGTTGAACAACGGTTGTAAAGCACTTAGTCTGAGGTACATTTCTTGCATGAAAGGTGCTATATAAACAAAATAAACAGAAAGAGAATAGAATAAACTAAATGAATATATTTTATTTTATTTATTATTATTATTATTAACCAGTAGTGGAAGCAAATCTAGCTCAAACAAAGTTAATATGAGAGGCTTGGCTCAAAATAATTCCACTTAAATAATGTCAACAGTATTTCTCAGGGAACAGCAAGTCATCCGTCTGTACTGTGGTCAAATACTGTGATAAATACTTAAGTCATGTCTATGACTAATGTCTCACTGTACAGTATATTTTGTAAAGTGTTTTTTTAGTAAACAGACAATGGCTAGAACTGTTGAGGATAAGGCTATTATTCAACCTTCCCTCTGCAGGATTGGAGAGCTGGCCTACATAAAAGATCCTTGTGAGGTTAATACTATCTGTGGATTAGATGCTCTTTATCTTCAATTTCCAAGAAAACAGCCAGTGAGTGAATCTCATGACTGAGCGAGATCTACTCCAGCTGCTTTACTGAGAAAGAGAGGGAGAGAGAGAGATCGCAGCTGCTATGTGTGACAGAGTTTGTGTGTGAGTGTGTGTGTGTTTAATGTGTTTTAATAGGGACATTGCAGGATAAGAGCAGAGACGTTGGGGCTGACCCCCTGCTCCTCGCAGACATCTGTGAACACGCTGTCAAAACACTGAACTCCTGCTATCCTGCTGGCAGGAGAGTAAAGCTTCACGTTGCAAGATTAATTTAACAAGATGCATTAATCATTTCACGCAGTCAGCAGGCTGCAAACCTTGAGAAATTGTGTGTGTTGTTTTTCTGTGGTCTAGTCAGAACTTCTGCAGCCTGTGTGTGGGTGCATGCGCACCAGACTAATCACAAACCTGACAACATTTTGGTCTTTTTTATTACTGTGTACTTACTGAGCCTTTCTCAATGACCCTGTTGAGCATGATGACTGCCTTGGTCTTCTGCTCCCAGATCATGAGCCAAAAGTGGCCACAGGTGTTCCTGAGGGGGCCCTGTGGACAGCAACACACACGGCAGGAATTCAGTGGGAAGTCATTTAAAATGGAAATGTGTATTATCTTCCACGCATGAACAATAATTTTACTGTAGTTCCACTGAATGCTAAGCTAAGCTACTGGTTGATAATATCAATGTGATAACAGTGCCAGCAAGATTCACAATGATATGATAAGGGTTTAGCAAAAAGGTCAAGACTATTCAAGGTTATGTTGTGGTTGAGTTGAGAAAACTGCACTCTGTAAGATTCAATATATTTGAAGGTCAGATGTATCTCAAATAATTCTGAATACATAACATACACAAAGGCATGGAGAATACTAAGATACTGTCAACACGTCTTTGCGTCAGTAACAGGATTAAGAGAAATACCACTACGTACAGTAACACGAAGTTTGATGTCACTTAAATTAGGATGCAAATAAATAAAGCACTGTGAAAGAATTGCAGAAAAAACACCTGCTATTTTGCTTTTGATTCCACTATTTGAGGAAACTTCACTGGACAGAAGCGACACACATTCAGTGCATGTTATTGAGCATCCAACAAAGTATTTCACAAAAGGTTGATGTTTCTTTGCTCATTAACATCCCAAAAATGTCTGCTTGTTGTCTAACTCTTGCTTCTAGATCTACTTGGAGAGGCTACAATTCAAATTTATAATAAGAAACCTGATGTTTTAGTCTTGTCGTGTTGAATTGAGCAATCTTTCCATGGCTTCAAATTACTGAATAAGAATTCAGTGCACTAGGGAAATTTACTTGTGACAGCGGCTCCAGATACAACACAACAGAAAATACATGTTTAAATACAGAACAAGATATAAGAGAAATAGAAATTTAAGAATATGAGTTATATGTACACTATATAGACACTTTATATACTGTTGTGATTGATGTGGAACATTGCACAGCAGAAGGTAGTGTTAGAGTGTAGCAATAAATATAATTGCATAGGACAAAAAATTTAAATATATACAGTGTGGTTTACAGATGGTGAACAAGAATCAGTTTCAACAGCCCAGACAAGAAAAAAACACCACATTTATAATATAAGTGGTTATTTGCCTTTTTATTTCCTGAAGACAAGATGAGAATATTCAAAGGTGGGAACCCCCATGTTAGGCTTCTGTTTTCAGGGACCAATGTTGATGCCTTTGGCTTTACAAATGATAATGAAATACATCATTCCATCTGAGGCATCAGCCTTCAATAATTATAGTAAGTAAGAATATGTTGGAAAGTTGGGATTATTTCACACAGCAACACCCATGCAAATGCCAAAATGAATAAAACACTGTCGTGACCAAAATGTCACTGCTTTTAAAGTGACATTTAAGCAATTTTCTACTTTCTTTGATTTGCCAAGTTTATATATCTGTAATTATACAGGTAGTGGTGGTATATCTGATTCTGAAATGCAATCATCGCACAAATACTCACTGATTGAGTTAAAACAATAAATTGCTCCAAACTATCTGCCAACGTTGTGTAACGCACAACAAACTGGTTTTTAGATGGCAGTTTATTATCTTTAAAATAGGGCTGCACAATTAATCTAATCTTTATGTGCGATTAAATAACCGCAAAAGTGTGCGATTTAAATCGAAAACATTTGCTCTGTGTGTGAGACTCTACTCTCAGTTTGAACTACAGTCTGCTCATTATCTCCGCCCAACTAGGCTCTCGCAAGTGCCCTATGCATGTGTTACTAAAACAGATAAGTAGGAAACGTAATGTATGGGCAGTGAGCAAGTAACATTAAAGACAACAACCTACCATGACCCCCCCACCCTGCTGCTAATCGTTGAGCGACAGAAATGCCGGTGGGCCAGTCGCTCTGTGACAGAGACAGTTAATGTTACGTGTAGTCACCACCAAAAGCGGTAAGACAAAAGAACACAGGGTAAATAGAAAGAAGGTTTGGCTTTAGATCGATGGCCAGGTAACATTAACTGTATTCTGCCTTTTGTTTTTCAACTTTTCATAAAGCCGATGTCAGTCACTTCTTATCAACCGACCAATTACAGCCTGGATGGGACGGGACATTAAAAAAAAGTTTAACATGCTACAGCGAATTATTAAATGTTAAACAATATGATTATAGACAAGTGAATACTTAACATTAACAAATTAGAGACCAATATAGATAATTTTGCTGGCATAAGGATTAAATAAATAAGAACCCACAGAAATGAAACAGCTGTAACTGGATTTAATATTAAACTAGTGGTAAAATAGTATACTATTATGAAATTATAATGAATATAGTAATTAATATATTAACATTATACTAACAGAATACTATTAACTGAACATTATACTCTTTATTTATTGTTATAATAATATACTAATACACTCATAGTACACTAGTTCCTCCTCCAGGTTGTGGCTAGAACCTCATTACCTGCATTAGACAGATGTAGATTTACATCCAGGATGCCAGTGTGCCAATATGTGCTCCTTATAGTCGTCTCCTTCTGATAGCAACACAAACCCCTTGTTCTGTTTTACATCCATTTTACAAAAGTTATTGTTAATGGGGTGGGATGGCGCAATGGTTATGAAGCCCACCTTTGGTGTGAGAGACCCGGGTTCAATCCCCCACTGTCACCCATCCACCATTGTGTCCCTGAGCGTTGCTCCAGAAGCGTGCGACCTCTGACATGTATAGCAATTGTAAGTCGCTTTGGATAAAAGCGTCAGCTAAATGAATAAATGTAAATGTAATGACTTGAATTGCAATCGCAATATTGTCCAAATAGTGCAGCCCTTTTAAAATAATGGTGAGTACTGGCAAAACATTTTTGATCCCACAAGCACATGTCAATACCAAGCAGCTGACTTGGATCATATGCGGGTTCTCCATTTGGTCATGAAGTAACCACCTAAATGGAAAGAATATCCAACAAGGGTGTTCCCGAGACAGATTATCTTCTGGAGGTTTATTTATTTGTAATTCGAGGTCAGTTTAGAGACAGATTTTAATAGCTTTACTCCCTGCTATGTATGTTAAAATTCATCTCAATGCTGCAGTTTGTTCTGTTATATGCATGGCTACACACAAACAATGTTGTCTCTAGGCAAGAGTGTTGTGAGGACAACACACATGACAAACATTAATGTTGATTAATTTTAGTTTTTAAATAACCTTGATCAAGGTCAAAACTTTTTGTAAGGTCTATTACATGTAGAAACAAAGGATATAAAATAGAGCCAGTCTAACTGTCTTAAGTTGTGATATTAACATTCTTTTATTCTCCATTTTCTCAAACTTAACACACTTATTAATACTTATTTCACTTATTACAAGTGTATATAACTGCACATAGATTACTGTAGTACATCATTATTTTAAAAAAGCGTAGTTAAAATCCTATATGGCCGCTACATAAATATTTCTATACTCTTGATAAATATTATCATGAAAAATCATTATTTACCATTTTGAAATTGAAACACGCTCCTACTCACTAAGCATTTCAAAAGATATGGCATCAGAGAAATAATAACATTAACCAGCGCTACTTGTTTTTGTAGCTACGTGGCCGCATAAACCCACACAAGTTGTTGTGAAACCACAAACACACTTCTTCAGTTAAAATTCACACAGAGACTTCACTCATCACGAAAGGCACATGCCAAGCACTATGGGCTGTTTGGTTGGACAAACGTATTAAAGGTTAAGATGTGTTACAAACCATACGATCAGTCAATTTATCCAAAAGATAATAAGCAGATAGGCATGATTGTTATTAGTGGAATAAAAAGCCTTGGACTTACCTGAGTCAATATGTAACTTCTCTGGGCTTCCTCCATGACCACCAGACTAGCATTGATGTAGTCATTTTCTGTGCTCTCCAGCTTCACTCGACTATGATCAACTGGAGGTAACAAAAGAGAAAAGTATTATTATTATTATTATTATTATTATTATTATTATTATTATTATTATTATTATTAAGATGTCTGGAGAAACGTCACACTGTGAGCAGTTTTAACTAATGTGTACCTACATGGACTGACATCTCTGTATCTATTTCGGTTGCGATTCTCAGGATACTTTGCCACTTTGTAGGAGCACTCGTGGGACTGATTCCTGATTTCCTGAATACAATAGAAAGACTGTTTTAGAAACAAGAAATTGACACACACCGAACACAACTGACCAGAGCGAGCAGGAAACAAATGTCATCCTATCTGAAAAGTTAACATCTAATAAGTGAACAAACACAGTTACTTTCAGCACTAATGTGGAGAATAAAACTTGTAGAGAGGAGTATAACAGTCAAACAAGTGAATAACGTAGCTATGTAATGTAGCTTACGTTAATCACTGTGAGCTTCAACCACATGCACAAGCTTATGACACTGACTAAGCTTAACGTTACGGTAACATTAGCAGTGTCACACATCAATACACAAACTGAAAAAAATAATAAAACCAACCAAATCAAACATATTAAAGAAATTAGAGATTATTAACATGCTCAATATGGGTTACTAGATGCGCTAGCCAAACTGTTAGCTTGCTAAATTAAATGCGCGCTTGAACTACTGACTATTTACGTTAGCTTTATGCTAGCTATGCTAACAGACTTACTAGGTAGAGTTTCTGCCACCGGCCCTCTGAATCTATGTCTTCAAACTCCTGGTCCATTTTCACTGTGGCAATGCCAGACTATTTCAATCAAGATACGTGTTATTTCTTTTCTGAAAATCTACCTCATTACGTTAGTCAGGCTAGAAAAGCTTTTGGTCAAAGAGTTGATACTTCCCTACGCTAACGAGTTTTCGCCAACTGTTTGTCCGATTTCTCTCTAGTGCAGTTGACGTCTGAACAAATGACACGTGCGCATGCGCCAGCAGAGGTCCTCCAGTAGCTGTCAAACCATACGCAGCAAAGATATTCAGCGAACAAGAGAGATGTCAAACAACCAGGTCACTGTTTTGCAGCCATGCACGTTTTTTAATTTGGAAAAGCTTCTTGAGTATTAATTCTTTTGACAATATTTTTACTGATTTCATTTTACAACTAAGCAACCTTTAGGCGAAGTTGTTCCGATTTATTATTAAGGTCTGTTAGGGCTTCCCCTAATGACTTTTTTCAGTATCGATTACTATATTATTTTATTTATTATTTGATTATTAATAATTCGGTACATAAAATGTCAGAAAATAATAATAAAAAAACAACTTCAAATGCTATTTTGCAAAAGCCACTGTGACATATTCTCATGCTCAATGTGCTGGACAAAGAACACTTCAGTAATCTGATTCTTATGAGATTGGTTACAGGTCAACAAAGAGGTCAAAAGCAGCATTTCTAATGTTACAGAGGTGCTGCACATTTCTCTTTTCACTTAAAGCAGGTCTATCCTAATGTCACAGCAAATGGTCTTTTATCTTTCCCTCATTTACTTCCCTTATGAGCCAGGTTACTAAGTAACAGAAAATGCCTCAAAAGATTGTCTGCTTGGTGAAATGGTGGACAGCTTGAACGTGTAAACAGCACCTTGTTAATTAATAATCAACCAATAGTATTCAATAAGTACAATATATGATGTGGAATTACATGGAATCAATGTGGGAGACATACAGAGTAGGCTATTACATTTTATAAGCAAATATGCTACATTTGTACATTGTTGGCTGTGTGATGTCAGTCTGAAAAAGAAGTCTCTTGTACCTTCAAGAGTCCAGTTCGCCTTGATGTAACCCTTGTTGGATAACGATTGAATAAATTACATGTTTGAATAATTGTTTAATCTTTGCAAAGTTTCTAGGGGTGAATTTTGAACATTGTGGTCCATACTGTAAGCTGTGAAAATTGATCATCTGCACAAGACAGAAAAACGGAGATGAACACAATATTCTCTACTGACAAATCAACAAGCCTTGAGGAAAGGCTGACATCCACCTTAAAACACACGAGTATTGCAGTCTAACATATGACGTTTTTTTGTATTCATGCATACGTTTGTTTTTGTGAGTAGCATAAAGAGAACTACAACGGAATCTCGTTATACAACCCCGTGTTGTAAAAAGATAAATACATATAGGCTACCTTGTACCTTGAACCCAGTACCTTGTCATGTGTCTTTTCCCAATGCAAATGTTAAGAAAATACCAAGGAGGAGTCAGCAGAAGAACAATGTGAGGCTACAGAGAGCAATACGTTTTGATTCGGGGTTGGGGCTTGTATTAATTAAGCTGGGGACACATCTCAATTTGGGCACTAATAGCTATTTCCCACAAAGCAAACCTTTAAATGATTAGAGTAAAAATTAAGTTAAGGTCAGGGTTAGTGGTGGAGTTAGGAATATAATGTTTGTAGATACTGTTAGTTGAATCTCTAAGGAGTTAATGTTGCATGTGTGTACGCGTACTGTAATATATAATTTAATTAACTATAACTGTAGTGTTCCTAGGCAGGGACATGGCAACGTGACAAAAGTACTCTCCGACGAACCGCAGGTAGGCAGTACTTGTCCTGTTAACAACGGGCTGGACAACGTGTCAAGTCACCAGCTGCTATCAGGAAGAAATGTTCCGGCTGAGCAACGTGGCTTACAAATAAGACAACACACAGATATCTTAATGTGTAGTTTAGTTTGATTTTTTTGGTATGTTTCAGGGAATTCATACCAGGTGTTTTTAGTTTATTTCAATGCAAAAAAGGAAATTACCTGTAAAACAAAAGGGCGAAATGGCAGAATTGCCCGATGTTGTTTGATGTTAATTTTGCGTTTTTCTTGTTTTGTAGAGTAGCTTATAATTCTCACACGCCTAATAGAAATGTTTAAAAACCTATCACAATTATGTAGTTTCTGACAGTTCACCTTCAAAACACAGTCTTCATTTCCAGTGGTACTACATTTACTACTGTATCAGTGCATTTATGTTACAGCTAAAGTTACTATTTACTTTGAAGATATTGTTATGCAAAACGTAGGATCAAATTAAGCTAATATCATTGTTATTAATCAAACGACCCAACATTACTTCACCAAAAGTAAGAATTGTTATTATAATAATCATCATTCATTGTTATGCACAAAGTCACCAAAGCAAATTCCTTGTATTTGTATGTGTATTGGCAATAAAGTTGAATATTATTATTGTTATAATAACAGCAACAACAAAACATTATTATTATTATTATTATTATTATTATTATTATTATTATTATTATTATGTAAAACTCTAAAAAAGAACCTGCATGTTTTAGTAAGTCAATTTTGATGTTAATACCTTTTACTTTAATAAGATTTTAAATTCACGGAGTATTTTTAGTGACATTACATTCAAACCAGATGGATATTTTTTATTATGAAAAGCCAGCATTTCCGACCGGAAGTACGCATGTTTTTGTAGGTATTTGTTCAGTGGTTTAACATCAGTCGGACTCGCTCGGGGGAAATACCGTGGCTTTCCTGAGAAGTTTTCTGCAACACGTTTTTTTTTCTTTCTTTTTTTTTTAAATCTAAGCCTGATTGAGACATGGAGACAGCGGTGTACACGTCTGTTGTGAAGTAAAAGGAGGACATTCAACGGTAAGTGTGTATAAGAATGGTCTTTACAGCCAGAACTAGCTAACCTTGCGTTAATATCACACAGATCCACAGAGCCGAACTTCCTGCTGTTCTTAGCTTTGTTAGCTTGTAAATTCTCTTCGTTAAAACCCCAGCTCAGCAGAAAGACTCTGCTGGCACCAGATAAAGTTGTAGGACCGTTAAGGTTACCTACTTAAATAAACCATATTGTCGATTTAACCATGTAGCGAGTGAGCAAACACCACATCTCTGCTAACTTAGCCAGCAACTCTTTGGGCGATTAAAGTTAGGAGCTAGCTTCCTGCTAGCCAAATGTCTGTTAGCTAGCAGGCTAACACTGGTTAGCCAGGTGGAAAGTGTAAACAGAATATGGTCCTTCCTTTGCCGAGCGTCAGAAGACACTTATGGTGCCTATTTCTTTTCCTTGTGAGTTATTTTAATGTTGCCACTTCTTGTAAAATAAGCAATTTCTATTAAACGTGTGGTGATGTGTTTTTTGGGATGTGAAATAACGTTAAACTCAATATTCTCATTTAGATACTTTGCACTCGAGGTTTATGACTCTAAAAGACGTCTTCACAAATTAGTTTAAACTGAGCATTTACACACTGTATATCACCTGAACAGATCCAGGTAACTACGTGTTCTGTTACTGTACGCAGGGCTGGGCAATAAAACAAATGCTCAATAAATTCATTTGAATCACAAACGAATTGGCACTTATGTTTTTCTGTAGTTTACCATAATTAACCATCCGTTTTCTTCAACTTTCACTCAGGAGCAAAAATCAGCCATTAAACTTGAAAGAAATAATGATTTTAAAAGTGTTCTGGTAATTATCGATATCGAATGATATGAATGTTTTATAGTGATAACATTTTTGACCCTATCGCCCACCCCTAATTGTACAGTAAAATCATGAATCATCTAGATTAGAATTAATTAATATTTCAAAAAGTATTATGTTATATACACAGTTAATTGACTCTAATGCAGTCGTGCATTATATTATATTTTGGTTTGCATTTTTACTGTAAGTAATCTTTGTGTAGTTTAAATTTACATGTCTAAATTTGTCTGTAGTGCAACTCTGAGCCACAGTATTTTAACTTTAAGCTACTTCATATATATTTCAGAGGTAAATATTGTACTTTTTTGCTCCCCTACATTTATTTGACAGAGAGTACAGAGTTTTTAAATTTTGGTATTGGTACCTTTTACTTAAGTAAAATATCTTAATACTACCTCCACCACTGGTGACTTGTCACTAAACATGGGTATGCTTCAGTGAATGGAAATTCTCTCCTACAATATTTGGCTTTCATCACTTTATAGCACCAGACACCAGTGTTTTAATGAATAGATAACCAGTCAATTGCAGAGTAAACCCCTCCCTTATTTACTGTGGGACTTTTATAGCACACATGCTAAATTAATCCAAGCCATAATCACTGTAGCTTTCTGTCAGTGAGTCACAGTGCTTTGCTTTCTCCTAATGGCCTGTTACTGTTTAACTTCAGCTTCAGTCTCAGACTTGATGAATGTAACTGAATAAAACTGTTTATGCTCTTAAATTTGGTAACAATTTGGAACCCATTGTGGAAATATCAGTGGAATTTCTCACTACTGATCAAAGTGATGTGTTTTGAACTTTAGTGACAGTGTATTATCCAAAAATCTACTGTCTGTCTTAGTTTTATAAGCAAATACTGACATGTAAAGTTATTTTATAGCATATTCCTTTGTTTCCTTCAATTTAAATCAAGTATTATGCCTTAAAGCCATTTGTCATCTTGTTCCTCTGAGCAATCTTTGCACATAGCCAATCAAAGCATTTTATTTATAAGTCCTATTTATGTAAAGCAGTGATCATCGCCCCTCTGTTGTTGGTGTCACTGACAGCCAGACAGCATCGTGTGACAGAGACACAAGACCCGTGAGCTGTGGAATTTAATTTCCCACCCTGCTGTGGATCGAAGCAAACTTTGCTCTTTTTTTTGTTGCAGTAATGCCTTATTTTGCCTTGATGAAAGAGCTAGCAAACATTTGTGCACCAGGGACAGATAGCAAGCACGTTGACTTACTGGTAATATTTGACTGCAAAGAATTGCTTTTCTAGTTTCAGTTGGTCTTTGTGTGTTTTGTTACATGAGACCACTAAGAAGGAGTATGAATACAGTTGGATGTTATCTTTAAATTCCTGTTAATCAATCGTTAAATCCTAAGAATGTAGAACCACGTGGATCCAGATAAAATAAACGTATCTCTCCCAATGGAGATGGTAATCTGAGATAGAAGGGTCTAAAAAGCACCACAGTGTTTGTTTTTTTTTTTTAGACCCAGTTTTAGTTCACTACTTATTCCAGGAAGTATCTCAGTTAGTTCCTCAATGCAACAGTGACTGTAATTTGGACATTGTATTTATATCGGTAAATAAAAACAGCTGGGTTTTAAATGCAATTGTCTGTTTTCAAAGTCTGAGACTGTAAGAATTCCCTCAGTCAAAAACTTGGAAAAAGGCGCCCCGCACCCATCCTTGTTTACTTGCTCAGTTTCGCTCAATTCCTGGATACTTATAGGATCATGATTATATTATTTGATCCATTTTATAATCAACAATTAAGCCAAGATAGCCAAAATTGGAATTTGATGTAACTTCAGACTACACCAAATACATAAAAATGGTCTGCCACACGGGATGTATTAATTTCTGGCTCCTGGAAAGTGGGAACTTCCCAGACAGGAAACTTTCCCCAAACTATTGTCTCTGAATTTTGACAGTTCACCTTCAAAACATAGTCTGAATTATCTCTTTGACCAAATCACACACATTTTGGCTTTTCTGTGTGATCTCCTTTTGATAACTAATGTAATATCTAATATTTTTAGCCTTCTGTTAGGGGTGAAAAGACTAAGCAGGAAGGGCAATGAGGAGATAGTTATGTAGACATGAAGTGACTGAAGATGTACAATGTAGTGGGATTGATGGAGTGGATTCACCTAATGCCACTAAGTCTGTCCCTAGGTGAAACTGAATTAAATCCAACATTTGGTTTATCCACAGATGGTCGTGAGTAGGGCTGTTGCGATAACAGCAAAATTGAAATACCGCACTATTGGTCAAGCCTACCGCAGAGGATGGCATGCACCGCAACTACTGCAGTTTTCATACTTTACACTTCAGGGTGTGTTAAGTTAATAAAATAGTGCTTTAAAAGTTCCACAACCGTAATGAGCTCTGTAACCGTTCAAGAACGGATGGCATGGGCTGCACATGACCTGACTTAATTTTGTGTTGTTTTACTGTTTATTTCAAAGGTTAGCCAACTTTGCATTAGCATATTGCACGGCTAATGTGGCTAACAAGCTCTGCGATGTTGGACTAACATTGTAATCCCGAGGGACAGTTGAGAGAAACTGTGAATTGTGTGTGTGTGCGCGAGTTCCTGCGGAATGTAAATTGACTTGATAGACATCCCCTGAAGGCGAGTATATAGCTAACGTTACTTGTGAAACACTCTTACTATGCTATGTGGCACCAAATTACTTAATTGATGAAAAATGCAATCATACCGCATACCACAATGTTGAGCCCCAACATATTACCGCAGGGGAAATTACTTGACTTCGACAGTCCTAGTGGTGAGTGACAACTAAAAATCAATATCTGCTTTCTAGGTGACTGCTTCACTGTAAAAAGGTAGCATATACGCCTCAGGTGGTGCATTCCCCCTTTAGATCCAGCTCACCTGAGTTCAGATTGGTCTGCTTGCATCAGGGCATGCAGGCATTATTCAAAATGTCTTTTTGACCTCTAGTAGTGCCTGTGAAGCTTTTTGTTTGTTTGTTGTTGGGGTTTTTTTGTGGGGCTCCCTGTAGTTTGTCTCAAGCACATGTATGAGGATGCACATGCATACAGGTGAGACAATACATGTCCCTGCCAACAGCTCCCAGCTTCACACTTCCATTGATCTCCAGGGGACTTTTTAAAGCCTCCTGATGGTAAGCACCCATAGCTGCACATGTAGCTCCACTTGCACCTCAAGCTCACTTTGTGGGCTAAGTGGCAATGTTTGTGTTGTGTCATGTCGAGACTGTAGTTCATGTGATGCCGGAGATGCAGAAATACTTTACGATACACAGCCATTGTAAAACTAACGGCAAATTTCCTGAACATCCCAGACAGGTCTGTCTATCCATTTAGTCATTAGTGTTTGCTATTGCGATCCTGAAAGTAGGAAGTGCATGCAGATGTGGGAGAAAAGTCTTTGCTAATATATCAAGCTGTTCATTGAAAAGAATGGGCAGCCCATTAAGACCCATAGAATACATCCATGATGCCCCTCTTCTCCTTTATGGTCCTTGTCAGAACCCCACTGGGCGGTATAGATGTCCCTCTGTGTCGTAGGCATATGGTATCTCCCCTTATGTAGCTGGGGCACACATCTTTGTTTTGCTGTTTCCATGGTGCTGACTGGAGAAATAGCAAAATAATACTGCTTTTTGATTTAATGAATGGATTTTTATACTGTAGAAAATGTCGCTACCTAATCTTTGCCTCCCAGGCAGCACTTTTGTTTTAGTTTTAATGACTCTTGCATTCAAATGAAGCTGTTTCCTCATCAAAGTGTACCATAACAGTGGGAAAGTAACTTGCCCTGTTGGCTGTAAATCAGACTGTTTTGTAAATAGTGCTGAAAGCAGCCTCAGAAGCATTCACTCCAGTGTCTCTTGTCCCCACTCTCAGTTGAACTTCAGACAATATCATCATACTTTGGCTGTCAGATAATAGGCTAAATAGAGATTCATAAAGCTACAGGGTTATTTCATTGTCCAGCTAGCAGAAAGTTGGCATACACCTGATGAATGCTGAGCAATTATTCCAGTGAGAATTTGCTTCTGACAGCAGTGACAGATTCAAAAAAGCAGAAACAGATCCTCTCAGTGTGGTAGGTGAAAACGTAGCTTCATTTTTTTTGTAGAGTTTGCCACCAGTCTGTGGGCTGTTCCTCTGTTTCAGGCCGTAATAACGGAATGCATTGTCATCGTCAGGAAGTCTGTCCACTGACTGGAACGTCACCGGAAATTAGCGTACGTGATGAACACTTTGCAGAAGTGAAGAACACTTACAGTCACTTGTTCTGAGTGTTGGAAGCTAAACATTGTATGTGGGATTTTGTTGAAGGTAGGAATTGGTTACCTAACACTCGCAAATTCCAAGGAAGCTTACTTCCTCTAGTACTTAATTTGTTGTTTTTTAAATGTGCCATAGAAATATAGAAATTGACATTAATTTGCACTTCACCACTGAGATACAGTAGGGCTACTTTTATATTGCGCTTCTGATTATCAAAAACCCACCGGGACTCATTACCTCCAGAATTTGAGGCATCATGTGAGAAACTGGAGCGTGGTGGCTCAACTATAGCTTAGTCAGAAGTAGGAGAAGCACATTAGAAAAGAGCCAAAGTCCAATTCATCACACAGGAAAGTACAGAACAATTCTTTAATAGCAACATTTAAGGGATCCTTATCAACAATGTGTTTACGTAAGATACTTCATATTGGCCACTAATGCGTTATCAGATTTTAGTAACTCCAGATATTGATGTTGGTCTTAAAAGCTGCTATAATCTAAAGAGATAAAACTCATATTAACCAACTTGTTGCTTCCCTTTTTCTAAATGCTACACAGCGAACTGAGGTTGTCCAAGTAACCTGAAGATTCAACCTGGTAGACTTTGCCGAAGGACTGCCTGGCTTTAACCTACGTTACAGTTTACATTGAAATCACATCCGGTATCGCGTTGAATATAAAAGGTCTTACACTGTTTAACTCTATCACCCACTAATCATTAATGTTTTCCGTCTGTCTGTGTATCTGGGACTGTAAAGCCACTTTGATAGACTATGGTAGATGACACATCTCACTGGTGTGTGTTGATATGTGAAACCACTTAATTGTTCAAGGAGGATGATACATTTTCAAATCAGCACAAGGGTATATCATTGTTACTGAAAATGTATGGCGTCTGTAGTAGGGACACCTTTACTGTTGCCTGGGTGTATTTGCACTGCCGCTCTTCACTATTTACTTTGGAAACAGAGGAAGCTCTGTGGAATGATGTAAATGTTAATATTCAGGAAAGGGTGTTTCTTCAGGACAGGCCCATGCTCTGTTTCTAGCTTATAAAAAAGTCCAAAAAAATAACAAAACAGATTTATGAAAGCAGGATTTGACATGCCAGTTTACAGTCGCAGACCTGTGACATCAAATGCTCTTTTGCAATTTGGTTTTGCACCTAATTGTCTGTTTGCAAAATTACTGGCAATGGAAACCTGGATTTTATGTTATTTATTGCAGCGCAGGAGCCAACATGTTCGTGCCTCGTTGTCTGAAGGGCCATACTTGTTAAAACCACTGCAGCCCCTAGTGACACATTTTCTTACCATGTCTTTCCCGTCCATCTTGATCTTAACGTAAAATTGTAGTGCGATCCCAAAAAATGTCAAGAACCTTTCATTGACCTGTCTCTCCAGTGGAAAAGCCACAACTTGATATCCTATTACAATGGTAGTCATGGTGTAGCATCAGCTGATGCAGACTCAGTGATTTCTTAGTTGACGGAAACCATTTATTCTGCAGCAGTAGACTTCCTGCCCCCGGGGTTGTCTCTGGAACTGGGACACCATCCCAGCGTGTGAACCATGGTTGCATGTGATTGCCTTAAGCCACAGAACTTGAATGTGTACGTGCGCGCGCAAACACACACACACATTCACACACACTAACCGCAGCACATGGAAAGTCCCACTCACTCTCGGTACAGTGCCGAGGCAAGCTTTTCCAGTTTAATTATGCCTTGGGAGTGTAATTTCACATTGACTTGCGGGCTGCTTGAAATTGCTCCTCTGTCTTATTTAAGTTTCCTCTTGCTCACATGACTTGGCTGGTTGACCCAATACATCACCAAGCTTTGTTGTGATGTGGAATTATAGTGTTCACTTTCGCCTGAAATAGATAAGCCTCACAGTGGACGTTATTTTCGTGGTCACTAGCTGATTCATTAAGAAAGCATTTCAGCACTGCTGGGATACTCAAGGATGGCTCCTGAAATGTCCTACTAAAAGACGTTTTTTTTTTTATAGTTACTATTAAAAGATCCTTCTACTTGTTTGACGTGAGTATTTTACATTTGCAAGTATACAAGTGTCTCCTGATAATGTAAAGCAGCTCGATTTATTCTAGGCTGGTTTACAGGCTACAGTTATTGTGCCTCCAAATTCAACACAGTCTGTCTTTCAGTCCGTGGCATCATTTTGTCCAGCACACTGTCTGATGTGTCGACTCGCATAATCCCATGTCGCGTTCCCCGCTGGTGTTTTGTGTTGCTTAAATGTCAGATGTCAAACGCAGGCTTTGGGTTTTAAATACAACTCTTAAACCTTTAGAACCACCAATTAAAACACGTACTTCTTTACAACTTGGCTGCTTTGCTAATGGCTTGATGAGGTGCAATTATGGTTTAGACTTTTAACATTAAATTGACTTATACGTTGTAGTCAGCTAAATATGGCTGCTAAACATATAGTCCTCCACACTGTGTGTGTGTGTGTGTGTGTGTTGTTTGTTGTTTTTTTTTAGCAAGGTGTATTCAGAGAAACTCTCAAAAGTCAAGTGTACTCCCTATGAGTACCTTGGAGGTACTTCATTGAGTCAAACTGGCAAATGAGTCAGGCCAGCAGGTGACGATTTATCACACCTACACGTTATAGCATAGCAAATGTGCTGTATTTAATCAAAAATTATGTTTGCAATTTTGCATAAACTGAAGATTGTTTACCCCACTTGTGCAATTCTGTAGGTTATGGTAACATTACATCCCTATTTGCTTTAAGACGGTGTGTATTGCTACAAACGGGGATGGTGATGGCGCAATGGATAAGACGCCTGCCTTTGGTGTGAGGAAACCCAGGTTCAATCCCCCACTGTGACCAACCCACCATTGTTTCCCTCAGCAAGACACTTAACCCCTAGTTGCTCCAGAGGCGTGCGACATGTATAGCAATTGTAAGTCGCTTTGGATAAAAGCGTCAGCTAAATGAATAAATGCAAATGCAAATGCAAACGGTGTGAGAGCTCCAACTATTTCCTCGACTGCGCAGTCTGTTATGGTGGCTGCCTCGACACCCCTCTATTTGACTCGTTTTTGGTGCCTCATCCTCTGTTTTCCTTTGCAGATATAGTACACCCTCAATGAAGCTGGCCATCATAGCAACTCCGCACGAAACTGCTGTGACGTAATCTTCAACATACTACACACCCCGCTCTGCATATCCTCATTTGATGTATGTCATAATAATAATTAAGACTATTGTTAAACTATTTGAAAATGGTGGGTTTGTTCAGGACACCCCGTCTGGAGTGCGCAATTATGATTCACTGAATAGTATAATTCTCTCTGACCAATCAATAGTCTGCAGTGTTTTCACATCACCTTTTGGTATCGCTTTAGCTTGCTTTAATTCTTGACAAAGGTGATAACAACATACCTACCAGGTACCAGATTTGCCTGTTGGAAAACCCACAAATGCGAGTTGAGTTGAATTGAGCTGGTACCATCTCGTGGAAAAGGGACTTAAGTATAAGTATATATATAAGTATACTTCTACTTTGCCCCCAAATTATATATTGAAATAATTTAATTAATATAAACTCGCGACGACTAGTAGGCTAGGAAAATATTTTGTCTGGGGCAGCCTGCAGTCATTAGTGAGACCACTGCTGGTTTAAACCATAAGCCTTATACATCTGCCCGCTCATATTTACAACTGTGTTACAGTATGCCAACCCTAACAAACGGTAAGAGTTTTTATGTAGCAGAGGTGATCACAAAGGTGGGGTAGTGAAGCTTCCCTGCAGCGTGTAGGCCATGTTTAGATTTCGTATCTCAATATGTGTGTGAAGATTGATTGCAGGTTTACCCAGGTATCAAAAATCATCTCATAATCCGAGTGGCCACTTGATTCTGCTTTCCATAAAACTGACTGCTGCTTAACAGGAAAAACACACCAGAAGTTGCACTAGACTCGCTCTCAACACTCTTCGGCCGTCATTTTGATCGTCACATCTACTATTACCCGTCAAAAATTTATGACAATGAGACACATAGCATATTTAATAGCATTTTCTTTTTCAAAACCAACTTGATCACAATAACATTTAATTTACAGAACTTACAGATTATGTATTTATGAGGTCTTGGAGAGAAAAGATTACCCTTTTCATGTCGCCGCGTGAAGCAGATGAATGATTTTTACCTCCTTGCTGCCACTTGCTTCCCTGTAACATTAGCTGCTGCTGGCTGAAAACGGTATCAGTATTTGTTGGTTGTCCTTCAACCTCCACCGCACCAATCGCTCTTTTGTGTATCTTGTGTATCAACCACAATACATTTATTGAGCTTTCTAAAGAAACTTCAAACTCTCAACTGCTGTGACATTTTGCTATAGCTAGGTTATGTAGTGATATGCACTACCATTGCCAACTAGACAACAAGGTCACGCAAGTGAGATCAAAGACAAGACTAGTAGACAACAGCCACCAACTGGACAGGGAGTCTAATGCAGTTATACATGGGGTTATTGACAGTGTTGCATGTGAATTTTTTAACACTATGGTAGATATTCCTTAGGCCCCATCCAAACTACTGCGTATTTGTTTTAAAACGGAGACCTTTTGCTACATTTGCACCTCCCGTCCAGACTAAAAAGGCAAAAAACGAAGACCTAAAACAGAGAAGTTTGAAAACACTGCCTCTTGATTGGTCTATGACAAAAAAATATCTGGTGCGGTTCTTTGTCCGTAGTACTTGATTATTTTGCCAAATCTTCTGTAACTAAGGAAGAGAGAGGCCATCTGTTTACATCGGCACACGCATGTTAAGTGGACATGAACGGCCAGTAGCTGTGCGTTTTCAGTCGTTTTAATGTAGATGGAGATCAACTCTGATATGCAGCTAAAACACTGGTCACATCTCAGACCTGTGTTGTGTAGGTCAGTGTGTTTTGGGTGCATTCAGACATGTTTTCAGAGTTGTTGACTTTTGTTTAAATCAGAGATACATTTCTGTGCTAGTTGTTCATTCTGGTCAGAGAATGAATTCAGCTTGTAATATTGGGTCGATGTGGAGGAGGAAGGAGACGAGTGCAGACTAGGCACCAGACTGAATGTAGCTTCAACACTAAAGTAGTAACTGTTGCGTGCATGTCGTCATGAGGGAAGAAAAACTGCAGCCAGTCAGACCAAGGTTTCTAGGTTTTTAGGGCGAGCGTTTGCAGGATTGCTGTCCCAGTTGAGATTTGCAATGGGCTTGTTAATTAGTCACCTTTTGGCTCCCACTGGAATTTTCCTGAAATTAGTCTCTAATGACACAGACACAAGGGCATACTGAAGCAGAGGAACTCATTCTGTTTCCTCCACTCTGCCCGCTTGGTATTATGCTTTAGGATTTTGACAGTTGAATATTTGGAAAGTCGAATCAGCAGCAGTAGCTTTGAGGACATTTCAGGACCAGCAAAGGCAAAGTCTCACAGTATCACACAGATAAGGAACATTTTTACAAGCTGTGGCTGCCCCCTAAAAGTCGATGACCCCAATCACGAGTTGAGAAAACCCAGAGGCCTCTCAACTCACACTTTGGCAGTCGAATCACTGCACTTTTTGCTGTGTCATTATACACACAGCATTGCAGGAGCAACAGCATATCAGGCTCTAAACTTTACAAACTTTTGTCAAAATGACCAAATCTTAAAACTGTGATGGAAGTGGAGAAGGGTAATGGAAACAGAGGGCAGGGCAGCACGACGACGGACACCTTTACTTTCTCTGACCTCTGTGTGAATATCTGATGTTTTCATATCACAGAGAATGAACAAAGGCATTAAAAAGAGTCTTATAGGTAAATCATGAGAGTAATGTTGGCTTATATTTAGCGTGGGGTGGCTGCTCTGCAGGAGCACTGACTGTGCATGGGAGTGAAATATAAATTTCTCTGATTTGGGGATAGCCCTAGTCCAAATTCCTGTGGTTTATACATAGCGAGAAGGTAAACTAAAGATAGATATACAATCTCAACCAGGGCACAAAATGTGTATATTATATCAAATACATGACATTGTGTTGAAATGAACTGATAAACCAACGTGGTATGTGAGATGGTGTATTTCAAAGAGATGTGGCATTGCCCACAGCCCTCAGCTGCAGCACCTCTTGCTGATGTCAGTTATTTGCATTGATGTGATTAGGTGTTTTCCAAATGAGAGATGAGTTGGACAAATTTAAGGGCACAAATAAAACAGGGGATTTTGTCACTTAAGATGGGAACATGCCACATGATTTTAAAGCTGTGTTACAGCCTGATTTGGCAATGGGTATTGATTTTTCAAGGGCTGTCAGTCCAAGGTGCCAGAGATGTTTATCCAAAACATGTAAATTCATTAGGGAAATCTGCCAACTCTATGGAAGCCTGCATAGCACCACACCCAAAAACTGTTTGAGCAGGAGATACGCTCGTCATAAATTGATCTAGGTCTCTAGTATGTCTTTTGCGTTGGTATATGTCAGCAGGGCAGAACCATGAGAATCAATTAGAAGTACTTACACTCCGTTTGGTTTTGTGTAGCATTGTCGTCAAACAGCTACCCATCCACTACCAGTGCATTGAAACACTGCTCTCACAGATGAGTTGTGCTTTAGTTTATATTGTGTTAAATTAGAGCATGTGGAATCATTTGAGGCAAAAGGTGTGGCTGCTCTAGAGGCACATTGACACAGCTGTGGCCACATTGGAAATCTGTGATGGGAAAAACACACATTTTGTCTTGTTTTGCCTACACATGACTAATACGCACTCTAGGGAAAGCCTGCAGTCTTTTTATGTAAGCAGTCTCACATGCGCAAACCTATACGCAGAAGACACGCCTGAAAAAATGCCTGAATCCTGCATCCTGAGGCAACGCCTCAGTGATTGTTGTCTTTTTGTTAGATTTTTAATGTTTTGTCTCCAGTTGAGGCATCCTAAGGGACACACCACTACATTGTACTTCCAAATGCTTCTGTTTTTCCACAGAACTTTCAGCTTTGGTTCTGTACCTGATTTTCTTTTTTTTCCTTATCTCTCAGGTTGGTGTCCTACAATCTGAACGTCTACATCTCATCACAGTGATTTTAAACCAGGGACAAACCACACCACAGACTTCCATACCTCAAATACCAGCTTCCAGCCACTATGTCCTAGCTAACAGCGGACCCGCCCCCTCCCCTAACCATTCTGTCCCTCTCTCCATCTTCCTCCCTTTCCCCATCCCTCATCTCCTCTCCTGATGTGGTGATTTCTGGTCATAGGACCAGCGGCGCCCCATCTGGCGTGATGAGCAGTCTGCACCAGCAGCATCATGGCAGCTCAGGCTCAGAGCGAGACCTTCAATCTGCGGCCTCCTCTGTTAGCCTCCCTTCAATTAGAAAGACCCCCAAGAAGCGCCGTCTGTCCCTCCACTCTCTCTTTGGTCGGCGACGCCGGCCTGACCGCGACCCAAAGCGCAAGTCCAGGCCTCTGCAGGCTGGAGCTGGAGTGGACGCCATTGTCAGCACCGAAAGTGTCCAGCCAGAGACTCTGCATGATAAAACTTCTTCCCACTCCGCACTAGCTGCAGCATCGACTTCCTCAGTGTCGGGTTCTTCATCAGAGCTGCTGGAATGCCCGCTGTGCCTACTGCGCCATACACGCGAGCGCTTCCCAGACATCATGACCTGTCACCACCGCTCCTGTGCAGAGTGCTTGCGGCAGTATCTGCGCATCGAGATCTCAGAGTCTCGTGTCAACATCTGCTGCCCCGAGTGCTCAGAGCGCTTCAATCCCCACGACATCCAGATGATCCTGGGGGACCGAGCCCTCATGGAGAAGTACGAGGAGTTCATGCTGAGGAGGTGGCTGGTGTCTGAACCTGACTGCCGCTGGTGCCCCGCCCCAGACTGTGGGTAAGAATGAGAACTGAGGGATTAAATTGGAGACTCAGAGAAAAACATATTAGGAGAACCTGCTCTTTACATAAAGTATGACTCACTAGCTTAATTGAGGCGAAAGCTTATTTGATTCATCTTCAGGAGAGGGGGCAACATGATGGTTTAAAAAGAGTTTTAGTCTCTAGACAAAGATTGTGCAGTCAGGTGTAACTTAAGGGTGTGAATGAATTTTAACATTTTTCATATTTTATTTATTATTCAACCTTTATTTAACCAGACAGGACACTGAAGAACAACTTGTTATTTACAAGGATGGTTTGGCAAGTTGGGATTAGCCTCTTGTGGGGAGGGGATACAAATGTACGCAGACAGAACATTCAATGCTGGGAGACAGACAAGGCAAAAACATGCAGAAAGGAGAGGTGAGAAATAGTACAGGCACAGTGGGATGCAAACAGGACAGTGTAGCAGACATGAGAAAATAAACATTAAGAGAGGTAGCAGCTTTGAGTCTGTCTGTGTAGGGATCGTGAAAGAGAGTGTCTTGGCACATATTAAGCGTTGTCCACATTTGTGGCAACAAAGCATTCTTAAATTTACTTAATTTATTTAAAGTTCTGAATCAGCCAGTTGGCTATAAAAGTCTCAAGCATGTAATATTATTTCCACATAGACTGCAACCTTTATTTAATATTTAAAAATCCCTATTTCGGTTACCGAGATCTTCTAGATGCTTCGTACATCTGAAGTCCCAAAATAACGCTGTAAGGAGCTACATCAAGGAAGCTTCAAGGCTGTACTCTGGCCTTTTGAAGATCACCCCACCTTCTGCATTGATGCCAGAGTTATAAATATCTCGTAGCAGTAATGGGGCTATTTTTTATTTTTTGTCAGCCTGATGAGTCAGCCAAGAAAGACGTGAGCAGCAAGTGATGATGATGCTCATTGTTGTCAGACTGGACCTTTCATTTTTGTAATGATATAATGGTCATAGAGGGACTACAGTATGTTTAAATATAGGAGCATATTTAACGGTAAGAAGTATACATGATATTACAACTAAATGCATTTCTGTTATGTAAATAATTTGAATAAAACTGATAGTGATCTCTCGGTTAATAATAGTCGTCATCATAATATCTTCAAGTAAAAAAAGAAAAAAAGAAAGAACTTCCTGGTATTTAATGATGTAAAGTATTATTTTGAGATGTGATTCTGCAATCCTCAGCCCATTCTTTAGCCACTGCTGTTGATTCTCCTGGTATTCCTCTTTCACGAGGAGGTGACAGTGGAGGTGAGGGTCAGGTCAGGGTCTTGTGTGTTTGGAGCTGGTAGGGATTCACCAGTTAGCTCACAGGGGCCTGAACTTAGGCCAACATTATGCTCTCCATGCTCACTACGTCACCCTGCTGTACCTGTTGTTGTTTAATGCTAGGCCATGACTACAGGGCTGCAACGATTAGTCGACGAAATCGAATAATTAACAGATTGGTTGACTACACTCAGCATGAACTGCTAATCTGCATCTTCGATGGTTTGTTGTTTTTTTTTGTTTGCTGATGCTTTTTTTTAGAGAAAACATTTCATGCGTAGTGTTTTTAAATGTTTTTGAGCGGTTACAAGCCCACATTCCCTGTGTTCAATTATCATTGTTAGCTTAGTTTTGAGTGGTTGCTGAGTTCAGTAATAGCTTTACCCTTCACTCTCTCTCATGGCTTTGTTGCATCAACACTGCTGACCCTGTCTGTTAGAATAATGGCTCTTTCATGAGCTTGTTTCAGCTCTTCTTGCTCTCTGTCATCTAATCTGTCACAATCTCCACTGGTTAATTCTGTTGCTTTTTATTGTTGTATAATTATGCTCAATAAGTTATCAGGCTGTGTTGGTCAGCTCAGCAGGTAGGTTGGTCAAAGTTAAAGAATCCTCTTCATGAATATTTGCCATGAAGAGATAAGTCATTCATCTGCATGCAGGGTAGAGTCTTGGCTTTAAAGGGGTTTACATTGCCCCAGAAAAGTCAAGTAGGTTTTTTAAGCTATAATCATGCAAAGAAAGGCTTTTCATAAACCTTATCTCTCTAAGATAAATTGCCTGAAGTTTCTTTTTGTTTTGCTTCTGTCCATTTCATCCCCTATTTCCATCTTCCAGACAACATTCTCTTATGCTGTGTATTAGCTGCAGCTAATGATTTAGTTTTACTATCGACAAATCCTCCAAATTTCTTTATTGATTGCATGGTGTTTAAAACATTAAACATCTGTGAAGAAATGCCCATCATAATTGTCAGTGTCTAAGGTGATGCCTATAAATATATTGTTTTGTCAATCCAACAGTCTAAAGCCATAAAATATTCAATTTACTTTAATGCAAGCACCATTACACAACTTAAACGATTAATCAATTATAAAAATGATGGCTGATTAATCGACTGATCATCTTGACGCTACTCTCTAATTTCTAAGTAAGTTAGTTATTATTAGAGGTCTGTGTATATAAAAATTATGATATAACAAAAGAATTACTCTTAATGTCTTTCTTTCTTTCTTTTCTAAATTATGTAAAGTAAAATAGTTATTTTACGTAACTACCATTTTCTTCACAACTTTAGCCTCTGTTCTCTGGTATCAGCTGATGTTGGTATGTCTATTGGATTAAATACTCATCTATTTTTAACCACGATCTTTACTAAGTTAACAGCTGTGTTCATCAACCAACAGCAGTGCTGTGTACGTCAGCTGATGCCACAACTGCCGCTTAATTAGCTTTGTTAATTTTCAGGGAATTTGTGCAGAACTTAATAAGCTGCTCTGTTGTGTTATATTCATGAATAAAGATATTATAGTGCATATGCAAAGTGTTTGATCAGCTGAGGGTTTCATGCAACCTGCAGACTCTTATTTTGGTCATTTACACTGGACTGTTAAGGTTTTGCACACAGTGATATCCAGTAGAGCTGTTACACAATGTCCAGTATATACTTTGGAGTGTTTGTTTTTCCTGATCGGCTCTTTCTACTGCTCTATACTTATTGTATTAATAAGCCAGGTTCTTTGCTCCCCTTTCTACCATGTCTAAGGTGATCCTTTCAACATAATTATTAATATCTCAGGGACACAAGTGCGTTTGTGAGTCAGCAAGCAAGGGGAAACAGTTGCTCACAATTATTTTATTATTTTCAGATGATAAAGCTATTTATCTGCAGCAGTAATTATGTTGGGATACAAATATCTGCTGCAACAATTTATTTTTATAATGCCAGTTTGTCAAGTTGTAGTAGATTTTCATGTTTATGACGAAATAAGTCTTAGGACTTTGCCTCAGCCATGCCATGTACTGTTCAATAGCTTTCCAATTGACTATTGTAATGATTCATGGGGGACACTATGGTGACACGCAGTCATGCAGAACTGATTGTGCCAGTACTGATTTATTGTAACAGAGCTCAATGGTGAAATCGTTGTGGAAAGTCAGCTAATTTCCTGTGTTTATATAACAAACGCTTCTCAAAGTCTCGGCTTCCTGAAGATGTAAATGGCAGCAGTGTACCCTTTCAAAGTGTATTTTTGTATTTAAACACAGTGTGTCTCCTTGGTTTTACACTCCTGCTCTGCCTCCACACTTGTCTTTTTTAGCCCAGCTGACCCCTAGTGTTGTGCTAAGCTACTACATCCATGCTATCCATACTAACCACCATTTTGGCAAATTTTCTTTTCTCTCTCTTAGTTATGCAGTCATTGCGTTTGGCTGTGCCAGCTGCCCAAAGATCACCTGTGGGCGTGAGGGTTGTGGGACCGAGTTCTGCTACCACTGCAAACAGCTGTGGCATCCCAACCAAACATGTGACACAGCACGGCAACAAAGGGCCCAAACATTTCGGCTGAGGAATTTCAGGTCCTCCTCCCTCAGCTACAGCCAAGAGAGCGGAGCTGCAGGTAACACACAAAAACATACCTCACACAACTGTCTGTACATTTTAACACACCCATCACCTTTTTCAGCCTTGCAGTCATGCACAGAGGAATTCACAGTACACACACTATAAATATTTAACAAAATGCTTCTCGTGCTTTCCCTCAATCATCCGCCAATCTCCACAAGGTGATGACATCAAGCCGTGCCCTCGTTGTGCTGCCTACATCATCAAGATGAATGACGGGAGCTGTAATCACATGACCTGTGCTGTCTGCGGCTGCGAGTTTTGCTGGCTTTGCATGAAGGAGATCTCTGACCTACACTATTTAAGGTGAGACACGCGTACACCAGATAGAAAACAGACCTGCACTACACATCTGTTTTATTTAAAGAACATGTTTTGGCATTTTGCCTTTGAGAGACAACAGTGTAAAGAGACTTTACATTTATTCATCTAGCTGACACTTTTATCCAAAGTGACTTACAATTGCTATACACGTCAGAGGTTGCACACCTCTGGAGCAACAAGGGGTTAAGTGTCTTGCTCAGGGACACAATGGTGAATGTGTCACAGGGTCTCTCACACCAAAGGGCTGTGTCTTATCCATTGCGCCATCACCACCCCAACATGGGAAGAGAGAGGGGTTTGACATGCAATAAAGGTCAGCTGGAATCAAACCACAACTATACATTTACTGCTAGTGCACCTTTGTGTGTTTGGATCTTGAATTCAATTTCAGTTTTGTCTGAGTGTGACAGTTCATGTTTGACTTTGCAAATGGTAGTAAATCTTAATTCAAGGTCCAATTACAAAGCTGATTCCAGAGCTTTTAGCTGTTGTTTTTTTTTAAATTGCACTTTTGATAGGTTTTTTTTGTTTTTTTGCTACCTCGTTTAGTTGTAGAGTTAGGGCTCATTGAGCATTGCGATGATAGGATGTGTTTCAGCAGAGCGTAAAAAAGCTATATCGGAGTAAGTATTCATTGTTTTTGTGATGCACATATATCGGAAATAGTCAAATAACTGAAATTGAATAATTTTACTAAAATGGAAATCAATTTACTCATGTTTCAGCCCTAGTTTTATTAGTGATGGTAACCATTATACACACACTGACAACCCACTTTCCTCTCTTCCTCCAATCCTCTCAGTCCGTCGGGCTGCACCTTCTGGGGAAAGAAGCCCTGGAGCAGAAAGAAGAAGATCCTGTGGCAGCTTGGCACGTTGGTCGGTGCGCCCGTGGGCATTGCTCTCATAGCTGGCATCGCCATCCCTGCAATGATCATTGGCATCCCGGTCTATGTTGGCAGAAAGGTGAGAGCTCACGCCAGACAGCTGAGGAATGATAATGGTCAAAACCAACAGTTTGTTCAGATAGATGGAGACAGGAACACAAGACAGCTGGCAGTGGTAAAGCTTCCAGAGACTGGATTTTTTAAAGATTACTAGTAACGTTTTTCCTCCTCAGATCCATAATCGCTATGAGGGCAAGGACATCTCTAAACACAAGAGAAACTTGGTAATAGCTGGTGGTGTGACGCTGTCTGTGATTGTGTCGCCTGTGGTCGCAGCTGTCACTGTTGGTAAGAAAGAATGCCTTTTCTCCCATTTCCCTCTTGGCTTTTTCCCCTTCTCCATCTGTTTCTCAACAATATTTAAATGATTTAAAATAGTTTACTTTGGTGGGTCATATAAAGTATAAAGTGAGTAATGTTTAAAATCATACAGGGTCTGGAAATCACAATGCAGTCTTGTCTTTAAACGTTGAGCTGTTTAAAAAGGTGGATATGCTTTCAGTGTTTAGAAAGGAGAATGCTATGTAGTCGAACCTCGATAACATTTCCACTGTGTAAGTTTTTGTTTTCAATGTGTCGCGAAGGCATCGGTGTCCCCATCATGCTGGCTTACGTCTACGGAGTTGTCCCCATCTCACTGTGCCGGGGCGGAGGCTGTGGAGTGTCTGCTGGCAATGGCAAAGGGGTGCGCATCGAGTTTGATGATGAAAATGACAACATAGGTAGCGGGGCAGCAGCCACAGGTGAGTGTCTTTAACTGATAGAAAGAAAGACGAACAACACAGGAAAGCAGGTCTCCTACGTGATCTCAGGAATATTCACAATATACAAACAGAGGAAGAATTACAACGTAAGCTTTAGCTTTAACAGCTTTATTGCCTCCAAGCAGACATTTGTCAGGTGAAACACAGACTTCAAATACATGAATCATGTAACAAAAATATGTAAAACCTCCCACATAAACTCAACATTACACAATGTACATCAGGTGACAGCGTAAGATAAAAACATGGAGCACATCCACATCTTCTAAATAAGCTCAACATACCAGACTAAAAGACAATCTTAGAGAGTAAGGGTGAACTCTCGCATTCTTATTACCTTAGTCAATTAATGTATTGTTAAGCTTATTCACAAGTTAGTTATGCTACTCAGCATGACCCAGATGTTCATATATATTGTATAGATAATATATATATAAATATTTACTCTACCCTGACACACTGTCACTGTAGACTGGATAATGTCATTATTATTGGCACAATCAGCACAGCACCTTTTTAATATATGGGATATGCCAGCAGCTTTATAGCAACCATAACATTTGGTTTGCATCAGTACACCAGTGCCTTTTTGTGTACATTAGTAGATTATTTATAGTCCTTGAAATGCCAAAACAGATAATGGGAGACAAGCATTTGAGATGTGTTATAATGTGAAATGACTGCCGCAGTGTCAGTAGTTTTTCCTGTCAGCATGCGTTTGTCACTGTTGAACTGATGGCCCTGTGAGGTCGAGTCCGTCTTGCTCTCCCAGGAGATGTTTAGGGAGACGGATTGTGTTTCTCACAGCTTCTGTCAACAGTGTGAATGCTAATTATGGATCCAAATGAGAGCAGGGACTTTGTCCTTTCCAGGAACACTAGGTGTGAGACTTGATGACATGTTTTCACACCTAAGACTTCATCAATCTGTTGACTTTAAAGCCTTTAAAAGACAATAAAGTCATTGATATAACTTTAAAAGGAATAAACTTTGGGCCCTGACCTCAATTTCTTTTTTGTTTGCTGTTATCTGAGGTACCCTGCCCCAGTTGTTTTTCATGGCTCAATCTGTATTTTCTCTAAGCCAGTCCAACAGTTATTTGCTTTACTAAAACTATCTGCCCTCGTGTGCTCGTCTTTGTCAGTGAAAACCTTTTGTAAATTAATAAAATTACATTTCCTGCTTCTCCTTTTCTGCTCAGACACAACCTCGGTGGCAGAGACTCGACTCAACAATCCCAGCCTCGGAGATGGAGCGAGTGTCGGTGGCCTGACGGGCCTGAGCCTCAGTGTCAGCGGGAGCCACATGGAGCGCTGCGGCATGAGCTCCGCCCAGCGGGACAACATGAGTGACAACGCCAGCACCACAGCCCTCGCTGGGACTAGCATCACCGGCAGCCTCTCTGGAAGCTGTTACAACAGGTAATAAACTGGACTTGGGTGATCTCTCCATTGCTGTACATGATTTATTTAGATAATTTGAAGTCAAAGAAAGGTACTGAAGGAAGCATTAGACAGCACAAATTGCAAAATTTGACCAGCGAAGAATGCTCATTTTATGTAGGTGTATTTTTGAATTTGCACACTTGTCTTAGAGTCTGCCAGTGTGTTCTTCTATTCTGGATAAAGAAAACATGCAGTGACTCATCAAGACGTGGATTATTTTATTGTTATTTACAGGATGGAAGTGCAGGCTGATGTCCAAAAAGAGCGCTGCAGTCTGAGCGGAGAATCAGCCACCGTCAGTCTCGGGACGATCAGTGACAATGCGAGCACAAAAGCTATGGCAGGATCCATCCTCAATGCCTACATGCCTCTGGAAAGGTCAATAGTCGTAGGATACTCATCCCCACTTGTTGCAGAAAGTTTATTTTTTTTAAAAATCTCTGTCCTAGTTTTTTTTCTTGTACATTTTGCCAGAAGCCCTGTGGCCAAAATGTTTGAAGGAAAGTCATTTTGTTTTGTTGTTTTTGTCAGTATTTTGTACTGCATGCTTTCTACTTCAGTGCAAAATAATGCTGGAAGCACATAAAAACAAATTAGTTGTAATCTTTTATCATTTGGTTACTTGAGGAATTTTTTTGTTCTGTAGTCAAAAGTAGGAGTTAAGAAATATTCAAGTGAAAATGCATGATGGATGCTAAAAATAGAGTTCTTATTTTACAGAGACAATAGTCTGGAAGTTCAGGCGGACATGGAGTCCAAACCGGAGAAGATGAGGCACTACAGTGCCAGCAGCAGCCTGGATGAAGCCAGCTGTAGCAGTAGCACAGCCGGCCTTAAAGGTGCTAGCGGTGGTCCATGCTCATGCCCCTCCACTTGCTGCTGTGCTCAGCATGATGACCACTGCTGCCCCCCGTCCCCCTGGTCAAAGGAACCCTCTACTTCAGGGGGAAAGAAGAGCAAAGGTAAGCTTTGGAAAAGAGCGAGCAGCAGCAGCAAAGGGGAAACGCAGATTAACGAGACGCGGGGAGATATGGATGTTCAGCTCCTGGAGCAGCACAGTACTAACTCCTCTGAGTTTGAGTCGCCATCTCTGAGCGGCAGCCTGCCCTCAGTGGCCGACTCACACTGTAGCCA
The DNA here is from genome assembly GCA_029875015.1 of Lepomis gibbosus. NCBI lineage: Eukaryota > Metazoa > Chordata > Actinopteri > Centrarchiformes > Centrarchidae > Lepomis > Lepomis gibbosus. Next base: position 28,655 of record JAPMOB010221406.1, on the reverse strand, counting down.
CTTCTCCTCAGAGCTCAGCTGCTCCGACCCTGAAACCTCACGACCAGCGTATCCATCCTGCCCCACACCCATAGACCCTCACCCTCATCATCCCGCAGCCACCTTCAACGATGTTACCATTACACCCATGCCCGAGGTGGAGAACGACCGCCTGGAGCATCATCCACCTCAGAGTAGCCACGCAGCTTTCACCCACCGCCTGCTATCGTCATCTCCACCTTCTTCACCAAAAGAGGGCAGTAGTGGGACATTTCTATACATTGAGGAGAGTGGAAGCGACGTCGCAGACACGGAGGCGGAGAAGGATGAGAAAATTAAAGAGACCACCAAAAACACTGCCGCACAGCCTGTAAGCCCGACGAGGATTCGCTGTATACAAACCGATATCTAAAGGAACTCTCCTGTTCTTCGGGTGTTAGCGGCATTACCACTGCCAGCTAAGTTAGCCTTATCACCCCCCCCCACACACACACACACACACACGCACATACACACTCTCACACACATCTTGGGAAGCTGGTGGTCAAGTTTAAGTCTAATTATATTTTTATCTACTGCGGAGGCAGGAGTTTTATGTGAATGTTAGTCTGTACAGTTAAGAGAGGGTTGACGTCCAAGTTGGAGAGAGATTGGTGAATAAAGAGGAGCACAGTACAGTCCGAGCAGATCGGTGGTTTCTGTTTTTAAGTGACAGAACAAGCAGACGTGTGAAGTAGACATTTCAGTCTGTTGAAGCGTCAATGGAGGCAGCAAGGCCTATAGTAGGTAGAGGTGAATGTATATGGACAGGTGTAAAAGTATGTTATCAGGGTGCTGAGATACTGCAGAAGGCCCATCCAGCTATTATGATGATCTGCAAAGTCTGACCCCTGAATGATTTTCTGAATTTGTTTGAAGCAGTTCTTACCCTTTTCCTGTTCCTTTAAAAAAAAGCAGAACTGATGAAGCTGGATAGGGACAAGTAAAATGTCCGGTATTCTTTTCAGTTGTATATTGAGCTGCTATTTAAAAGCCTGAACCTATTCTCCTTCCTGACATCTGGCAAAAATCTGTTTTTCTTCTGGGTTTGCATGAATCAGGGATGGACATGTCATCACTGTGGTCCACCGCTGTGCCACCAGTTAATTCTGTCACTTCTTAAAATGGCATGAGAAACACCACCGCTTAAGGATTGTTAACCTAAGAGGGGCCAGTCCATACTGTAGCAAATGTTATTTTTCCATAATCATCTATAAGTGAAATGATTCATTATTGCATTTGTTTAAAATGTTTTTTTGTGCTTTCTTTGCTTATTTTTATTTTCCATTTTGGGAAAGTTTGTTTTAATGTTGAAGCCCTGTGTTGGGTCCAAGTTTTTAGTATAATCTGGCGGTAACTGTGTTGATAGCGACTCAAACCGTTCTTTTCCTGCTTTTTGTATTTTATTTTGCATTTAAGACTGTTCCCATCTTGAATTAATCTCCACTAGCACCTGTCTGCACTGGTTAAAAGAACAGTTTGTGGTTACACTGCAGTTTTTACTATATCATGAATTTATGAGAGATATGTTAAAGAAAGGGAATTGTAAGTTATTTCTTTTGAACGTAACCGGAGCAGAAAAGCCCATGTTTTTCCATTTGAAATCGTAGCATCTCTTACAATGATTGTTTTAGTAATCAGTCACTAAAACTGAAAGTCAACCAATGTAATTGCAATAAGAAGATGAATCTTTTGAATAATTATTGAACAAGATAAGCAAAAAAGGCTCTGATATACTTAAAGGTGCAATGAGAAACTCCTTGTGTATTTGAGCACATATTTCACTGATTTTAATATTCAGTAGTGAATGTATGATAATAGTGTTACATTTTTGATCCTCAGTAATATCCACATCAAAATATAATTTTTGATTCAGAGCTTTAGGTGTACTTCATCTACGTGTTTTTAAGTGTTTTCTTAAATCCTTGCAAATAAGTAATGCAAATAATTTTATATTTGTTGGACCCAGAGTGCCTTTTTTGGGGGGGGGGANCCTTTGTATAATGTGTATTTTATTTTCATTTCCTCTTTCTGTATGTCTTCAAATGATAAACAAAAACCACAAAGCAGTTATATTTGCCATGTGAAACGCATGGAACCTGATTGTGAATAACGTTACTCGCCCTCCTCTGAGTGCTAATGCTAGCTGTCACGCTATCTTGTTTAGGCTACCAAAGACTGCTCTGTCCATTAACTTGGACGTTAATGGAGTTCTAGGTACCTGAATGATTTCCTTGTAGAAATTTAGTTTAATACTTGACGGGAGTTCAGTCCAGAAGGTTGACGTCCGCAGATCAGAAAAACCATGACAATACAACATTGGCATAAACCTGATTTTGGGGCAGTACTTTAAATCTCTTTTTTTGAAGAGGCAGTTTAAGTCAGTTTCTCTGAAGTAGCCAAAGTCAGTTTACCAGTGTTGTCGGCCACCTCCTGTTGGCAATAAAACCCACTTTATCTGAAGCAATCAGCATTTTGAGTATCAAATGCTGTGTTCAGCAGCTGCTGGGAGTTTTCAGTCTGACCATAGATTCCTCTGCTGGGATCTCAACCAGCTAAGATCAGTATGAGCCATCTGGGAGTAAAGAGTCTGTCATCAGAGAAGCTGTGGTGTCGACTAAAAGAGTTTTGGTGCACCTCAAAAGCCTCCAGCTGCAGGATATTCCCAACCTGCTGATGCTCCGGTTAAAAATGTTAAATTCCTGTGAGTTTTATATTATTATTTGAAGACAGGTCTATTTTCTAACTTGGTCAAAAGAAACGTATGCTATTTTGAAAAAGTATATAGATTCCCTACATATTTGCTTTATAATGTGCATGTAAATGCATATCCTTAAACAATAAAATTCTTTATCAAGTGTATTGTCTTTGTTTTGACCTGTATATGATGATTTTCTGCAGTGGTTTACACTTTAACTGTACAACATCTGAGCAGTTCAGCTTTAACAGGTGCGGCATAAGTTTGTAATAACATGCCAAATGACTTTATGATCCAGCATTTTTGTTGTTTTTCTTGTTTCACATTCAGTCCACGCCTGTAATCATGTTTATGCAGAAACAAAGGCTCATTAAAGCATCCACGTAGCAGTTTATTATTTACATTCAAACTATTTACATACAGTACATGCAATTACATTCCATGAAGCAACACCTTAAAGCCTCATATTAAGTGTTTTCATTTAGTTGAGATATTTATGCTTTAAATTAGACAAAATGGGGGGGGGGGTGTTAAATAAGATTATCAAAGTATGAAAGAAATAAAAGTCGTGGCACATTGTGCTATACATTTTTTTGTGTGCTGTGGGGTATTTAAAAACAATAGGTATGGGAGATTCAAAAGAAAGCGAATTAAGATGCCCTGCACAACCCACACAGGTGTTTTCAGATATTATTTTGGGCAATTAGACCTCTGCTCCTGTTAAAAGTTAACTCAGCCTACTACTAAGAATGACAATTTGTCCCTCCCAGTCAGGTGGCTTTTAATGAAGCACCGTCTATACTCATCCACACAGCCCTGAGGGGAGCTCTAATTAGGCAAATAAAGTGAGAAAACCTGTGGAAGATAACTGTAGGGCTTTAAAAATGTGAACCAAAAATCTTGATATACACTTCCAAGATCTCATGAAGTTAAACCAGTCTGAGGGTGGGAAGACAAAAAGCTAGTTAACCTTAACCGACCTTCGTTATATATTGAGATAAGGAGTTTGTTCAACCTTTAAAGTTGTCTTTGACTGTGAGAAAATGTGGGTGGGTTTTCAAACTTGTGAATATTTTATTTGTTAAAATACTTAAGCCGGACACTGAACTGCATTAGTAAATCTGCCCGGACTGCTTGGGGTCATATAAACTGTCACCCTGCTGACAACTTTTCTTGTGCTCTGACTGTCCGTTTAAGTCTGTTTAGTATATTAGGTTTTTGTTGAATAGAGGCTTTGAGAGGTTTCTATGAACAGAAAACATAAAAAGGGTGAAAACGGACGTCCTCTCCTAGCTCCTTGTTGCAGCAGAAAGGGTTCCCAATTATGGAAAAAGTCACCAAGGACGCATTAATAAAACTGTTTAGTATTTTGACAAGACTTTCCAAACATAAATACTGTACTCCTATTCACACACAAAGACACACACAGTCTCATTCAAGATTGAACCTGAGACCTATAATAAGTCTTACAGTACATGATTATGAATGTTTTCTAAACCACTGATGTGAAAATCTATAATTAAAAATAACTGAAATACTGACCTCAGGAGTATTAGGGAAAGTTTAACTGGAAAATCATCTTTACAATCTTAAATTATAGTTAAGTCAAAACACCATTTCTTTAGCTGGGTCTTTAGATGTAGAAATGTTTTATATTAAGTTGTTGGCTTCTGTTTTTTTAATAAGTAGCAGCTATAATGATAATACATGTAAACAATGAGCTGGGAAAAAAAGCTGAAATCCTGTATACATAAAGATTGTACCCTATAATGACATTTGGACCTTTTTAAACTCCTTACCTCTACGTACACTACAGTTGACTTGTATAATCTTGGCGTATTTCATCTTAACTTTAGTAGAAAATTCTCAATAAGGCACACACAATCCACTCTTACTTTCTCCGTGTTAGATCACCATTTAACAGCGCTCTGCGGCCTGTTACACGCATCTGTATAAACAGTACGTTACCTCATAATGTGAATGATTTCTAGTGCAAGCAGGTCATGAGTACCTTAACATTAGCCTTTTTAAATAAAGCTGCCCATTATGTAAGGTTGTGTACTCAGGAGTTAAGGTGGTTTTGCTCACGTTGCGGATGGTGCAGAGCTGTGAGAGAGCTGGTCGTCCAAGGAAGCCCGTCCCAGAAGTTAACGCCAGTCATTTATTTTTTTTCTTTACAGGTCTTCCTCACAACAGTTGATGGCTTTAAAAGTCCTTTTCGTCCGTCGCGGATATAATACAGTTTGTGCCAGTTTCATTCCTCGGCCTCCACATTGCTCCACAAACAAACATCAAACCTGGAGGAAATTAGCAAAAGTCAACCTCCTCTGTAGTTTGTTTTGTTTTTGTGTAAGTGCCTTCCACTATAATATCAGTGATATTATTGTTTGTCTTTAGCATTTTATTTTCAAACACACAAATAAGTTGACATGTAAAGTGACTTTGTGCTTTAGCATTTTCTCCGGAAAATTCACTTATATGCTAAATCCTTAATATATGTTTCTTGTATCTTATGGGTTTAAAATTGGACTTGTTAAATGATCATTTTAAACAACTAAATCTGTATTTTTTTTTCTTTTTCTTATATGTAACGTCAACACAGTCAGTTCTTTGGCTAACTAAACAAAACGCGGTTGATCCTGGTTTGTGAACAGGTGTTCTATAAATTCAAAATGTACACATTATATCATCTATACAGACATACATACATTCATTTTAAGACTTATTAAAAAGGAAAAATGGTTTACACAAAATTACACTGGGAGGTTGTTTCCAAACATGGTTCGATAACCAAAAGAGCTTTTTAAAAGTATATCTTTAGTTTTTTAAAGAAATTAAGTTTTATCTTTTCAAATTTCAAACCAGTTTTGACCCTGTTCAAGAATCACTGAACTACTTCTTGTAGAGGTTTGCTATGTGTATCTAGACAATATTTTACCCTTGGTGTGCGTGCAGCGCTGTCCATCAGGCTCTGTCTCAGTAAGCCTGTCACCACCTCAAGCTCTTGCTCGGCCTCGCGTACATTTGGGTCCAGCTGGAGGACTTCCTGGAGGTCACTGCTGGCTGACAAGTAGTCCTACATTTGGGGGTCATACACAGATATTCACACACATAGAAAAAAGAAAATAGCGCGGGGGGGAGGGGGAAGTATTATCAATAAATAGATGCACAAGCCCTTTTAATCCAACTGCTTCAATAGAATGAATGTGTTTGTTTATGGCACCTGTAAACCCTTGTAAGCCAGAGCTCGTCTGTAGAAGGCTTTCTTGTTTCCCGGCTCCATCTGCAGTGCAGAGTCACAGTCCTGTTTGGCCTCTTCAAAGCGATTCAGTTTCAGGAGGCAAATGGCTCTAAAGAAGAAAAGAAAAGAAGATAGGAGTCAGAGAAAATAGCATTTCCATTTCTGCCGTTCAGGGTACTGCTACAGGTAATGGAAATGATACTGGTAATGAAAATTAGGGATTGAAGGTTAGCCTGGTATGGCCCAATAAAATGCAAAAAACACTACCAGTATCAGGGCATCTCATCTACCTGTCCCATCTAATTTGACGCATTTGTTTTAGGTATATGGTTATTTATACCATGGTCTTGGTGAATACTTGATTCTGAGTGTCCAATAATTTCTGATAATGGACACTTACTAAGTAGTTCCAGTGAAACTTCACCATTCTACATTAATGCGCTGGCTACATAGTATCAGCCTGTATCCAAAATGAATTAACCATAACAATTACAATTTACAGCACCGTGTTAGCATGCTCATTACAACAATTATTTACAACCCCGAGTGTAGTCCCTCGGTGCCTCATTCTCTGAACACCTCAGGATGGCGACTATAACTTACAAGCTGCAGGAAATGCACTGCCCCTCTGAACTTACCTCATATGCCATTCACAATTCAACTCACTACTTCAGGTTGCGGCGGACATAGTTCATGGCCTATCATTTGTTCATTAAATCTTGATATTGATTTGCAGACAATGACATGGCTGGACAGCTAGCTAGTCTTGTTGTTAAATATACTATCAAATTTTATTTACCAACCGTGGTATATGGCTTATACCATTGTATAAGCGGGATATTGCCCTTCAATGTGCCCATAATCAGGATGCAGAGGGCAACCTTTTCACCCCATTATCCATTGATTCCTGATGATGGAAACCTTGTTGGGCATCATCATCACGTAGGTTATGTGCTCCAAGCTGCAAGCAAATCAGCTTCTTTTTATTTTGCAGGGACTGCAGGTGAGAAATTAGCATTAAGCTAACACTGGTAAAGTTCACCACACGGTAACATTTATGTTTAATAATGTACATGGTCCCATACAAATAAATAAATGAAATAAATACATTTGCATAGTGTCAAATTGCCCATCAGCTTAGATGTTAATGTTAGCAAGATCCACTCCTTAGCCTCCTGAATACAGCTGATAAATCTGAAACTACATCCAGATCTCAACTTCACACAAAGTCTCCAGTCTAGAAGTCAGCCAATGATACTGTGCAATGATGTACAATGATCTGTTTCAAAATTGAATGTGGCTTCCTTCATTCTCACAAGCAAGATTGTGTTTGTTTCTCACAATGATAAAAGATGTAATAGACTGCAGCTGGCCCGCAGATGATCATGTAGTGCCCTCTACTGTTTTTCCTATTATACTGTCGCTAAAAGGAGATCATCAGCCAATTTTAAAATCATCATTGTTACATCCTAAGCTCTGGGACAGTCCCTACAGATAAATAATAGACAGCTTTCCTCCCTTTTGTACATACAGGACAGTGTCTATGTGTGCATCTAAAGTACATAGTATCTGATTCAGTTTCAAGCCCACCTGTTCGTGTAGAGAGCACATTCGTCAGATTTGAGGGTGAGACATTCACTGTACTTCTCCAAAGCCTCCTGGAAGAGGCCTTTCTTGACCAGATCGTTGCCTTCCCGTTTCAGTAAAGTAAAGCGTGCCTCTTTTCTCCTCACTGTTGATAGAAATATGCAATTTAGCAAAAACTCAACACTGGAACAGGTAAAAGAAAAAACAGTATCCAACTGTTGGCAAGAAAACGTTCCACATGTCACAAGAGACCATATTGTCCTTCAAGAAGCTTTTACCATCAGTTTAGCACACAAATGTTTTCTGGGGCGCTCAATAAATCCATCACCCTGTCAGCAGCAGTCTGAATGGACCAGCTCCTGCTTACTGAGCTCTCTGTTGTGCTGAGGAAGCCACTATATGTAATGTCTCACACACACACACACACACCCACACACACACACACACACACACACACAGACATTACTGACATAATTCATCCCCTATTCCTTACCCTAACTATCACAACTAACCTTAACTCCCCCCCAGGCCCCCCTAAAACCTTATTAACCCTCTAACAGCCCTTTAAACTTGAGGGGTCCAGCATTTTGGTTCTGAAAACATATCTGTTATTAAGCTGTACTGCTAATGCGCCTGTTTATGAACAATAAAACCACACAATCATCTGCAGGCAGCTTAAGCTCTTTTTTGCTGATCGGAGAAGAAGAATACTTGCAAGAACCAGGGGAATAAGAGCAATTTTAATATCAACATCAGCAACAGCTCAACCACAGTCCAGTACTTGATTAACTTGTCCTGTGGCTATTGAAAGCACAGTCGCCCCACATATTAGCTTTTCACAGCAGAGTGGGATGCGCAAACAAACACAGGTCCTTCCTTTGGTGTAATTTTATAAAAATAAAAAAAAAGCTCCAGCTTGTAATTTCAAGCTTAAATGTTGTGTTAATAAATGAACACATCTCCAGTAAATTGATTTTCTTCAATGTAAATTTCAAACAAACAGAAAAAAGAAAACAAAAACGTAAACATATCTACTTTACGGTATCTTCTGAACAGAAGACTTCTGTCTGTGTTCAACACATTCCAGGACTCATATAGTGATGAATATACTTTTTAAGTTGTTCCCACTTTTCCAGACTGATTGTCAATATTCCTCCTGAAGAGGCACAACTTCACCGTAAACAATACTTTTTAGTGTAGTGAAACAAAATGGCTGATCATCAAACTACTGACTTGGAGTTTGTGGTCAGAACTGCAAGAGTTGTCTCAATGGTGTTTTATCTCTTAAAAGTATAACATGTTGCACATTTATGTGACAAAACAGGATTTTACTAATACAAGAGGTGTTAAACACTGACAACAAGCTGAACTACTTCCCATCAGTTTCCACAGCAACAGCAGCGTGCTACTCTGAGATAAGCTCTGTTCTGTCTATGTGCTATAGTCATTGTTTAGTAATATGTGAATGTCCGTACAGGTCGGATGCTTTATCTGTGTACGATTTAAATCTTGCGTATGGAAATTTTACGCAGTGCATACAAATAAAGCAGTTTATTTGCTAGTGCATGGATATGTTTTTCTCTATTTACTACACTGCGTGTACTGAATATATATTCAAATATATGATACATGTGGAGCCTTCTGGTCTGTGTGGAGCAGGAGGAGCCTACAGGAAACCTGACCTGGATTGTTCCATTACGGCAGCACTACACTCTGTGGATCGCCTTCATCTCTGCATTATTGATGACCCACCCACCCAGACACACACACACACACACACACACACAGATCTCTCAGCAGGAGTGTCTTTACCACGGCTCAGCATTGACACACTGATTCTCATTGTCCGACTTCTGCTGCTGCCTTAAGCTTCCATGATTAATTTCAAACCCACCACAACCAGCCACAAGTCATTAGGCCATACTTGAAGAGATAGTAAACAATTTTGTCAAAAAGGAAAAGGAGGTTATAAACCCTTAGGACATGTTTGTATTTAAAATGTACAATTATGTAGTTAACTAAACACCCTCACTAAGCTAAGAGGAAATGACATCACTGACCTTCCTCCTGTGCAGCCCTGGCGGCTCGGGCTTGAGTCACTTCGACGCTGACCGGTTTCTCTCGGTGTTGCTGCTGGATAGACTGAGGGACGTTGGGTATCTCTGGAAGGTTCTCCCTCCAGCCAGGTCCATCCTGCTCAATAAGCATCTTGGTGATCCTGGCAGAAGACACGGAGAGTACAGCGTGCAGTACGAGCACAAAAAGTGTTTTGTAATTAGTTAGATTGATGCTACGTCCTCTACAGGGTTCATGGGCTTCTCTACAATGCTAAGAGGAGGCTAAACCATAGAAGAACTAATAGTTGGGACAGATTAATGCCAATTATTTTTTTTCCAAAAGATAAAAACATATTATTTACCTGTTACATTCACTGAAAAGAATCCAGTGTCTTCTTGTTTAATGTCAAAGACATTTCATACCCACACATGTGTTTTCAGTCTGACTCATTAGACCTCAGTACAGAATGCGAAAGACTTGTTGAGAGTTTGCTGAATTTACCATAATTCACAGTTGTCCTGCTTTTGCAATGCACCAGAACTATCAAGAGATTCAATTAGACGTCAGTAAGCCTTTTTTCCCCCACAGCAGACATTTTGACTTGGAGAAGAACAGGTAATTGTAGTCTAATTTAGAATAAAATGGGTAAGTATGTTGACTTCTTGTATACTAACTGTACATGTGAATGTGTTGCCTTAAACCTACAGTAGGTCAGTTACACATGGCCTTCAGACCTATCTGCTTTCAGTCTCTCATATGGACCAGTGGTTCTCTATCATGACCCGTCATCCCAACCACAGCAGATGATTTTAAGAGGAGCTAGACAGTGGACTCTTCAGTGTTTGGTTAAAACGTGCAAACTCTCAGCCCTTAATGGCACATGACTATGTAGCTGTTCAACCCTCATTAAATAATTATTGTACAAAAAGGACTTTGCTTAAACCCACAGAGCCAAAGATATCAAACATATACTGCATGGCATTCTGGGGGAACACCTGAGTGTTTCTATTTGATGCTATGAAGCCATAAGAGGATTGGTCTCTAATGTTTGAACTGAAATATCATTAAAATGAAGCCGCATCAAGTAGCTACTGTTTATGTCAGCTGACCTGTGGACACTGTCATGAGCTGCCTGCACCCCAGTGTCTATCTGCAGGACGGTCTTATAATCCACGTAGGCCTTCCTGTAGCGCTCCAGTGACTCATAGGCCATAGCTCTGCGCAACAGGGGCTTCAAGGAGTAAGGCTGCAGCTCCAAAGCCCTAAGAGGATCAGAGAGATGCAGAGACAGAGGATCAAACTGTCCACACCTGCCCACTGTGTCACAGGTTTAACTGGACTGATCTGTAGCACTCCATTCATAAAGGCGTGAGTATTAACAAAAAGATTCCTGCAGCATCCTGACACTACAAACACTCTTCTTTTTATTAAAATTCAAATCAAAAAGGAACAAAAACAACAAGGCTGATGGAAAAGCTGAAATGACATTACAATATCTGCCACCAAAAGTAGCAAACCAAGATTTAGACTGAGCTTTTAAAACATTATTTTCACATTAATCTTAAAATTATTTAAATGAGCGTGTGAGGAAAGGCATGCAGTAATGAACTAAGATCCACTACTAATATACTAATCCAGATCACGCCTCTCCACAGACAATTTTCTATTATTTCTGAGTGTGAACAAAACAATCACTGCCAGTTTAACTTCACCTCTTACAAGTTCAAGTGTTGAAATATTACAAATGTGACTTGGTAACAAAACAGCATCTTAAAAGGTTCAACTCCACAGATATTACACATAAATGTTTGTTTACAAGTGCTGTAAACTACTACCGCTTATAAAGACTCTTGTGGCTGCACAGGAAGCTGCACGAAAATAAATTCCCTAAAGCAATGTTCCTTGGTTCTGAAGACTGCGAGTTTGAAAATGAAACAAACCTTGGGGTGTCGAGTTAGAAAGAAGTGAGCTTACCAGAACTCTGTAGCCCAATCCTTCTCTCCACTTGAGACTAGCTGATCGAGTCTACATTAGCTTATAATGGCATAACACACCCAAATCTCCCACAAAGGGCTCTGCTATGTGGGTAGTATAGGTGCCAGGTTTTGTCAAGGAAGAAGAATCAGAGGAATAAAAAAAAGACAATCTGGTTCTGTGTTTTTTAAACTGTCCATTGTGAACCTGACAATGTTACAGGAGTGCAATCCTACATCGGTGGAGTACTCTTTTGAATCTGACAGAAGCTACAGTGAAATGTAGACATAAACGAGCACAAATGATCACACACAGCCAGAAAACACACATGCTCAGAGCTGACGCTTAATGTTAACGTACTTGGTGCAGTCCTGAATGCAGTCTGTGCTGTTTCCAACCTTCAGGTTACAGGCCGCTCTGTTGGAGTAGAGAATACACAGGTCTTCTGCGCTATGGATGCCTGCAGGGCAACAACCACAACACACTTTTCTGAAAGACCATACGCTGGAAGGACACTCCAGTCATCTTTGATCTCAGTATGACACATAGGTGTGAGCACAGGCTAGTGCTTTATATTAAGAACTTAACGGCCTTTGTGGCCTTTGTCTGGAGAGGTGCAGCCCACAGAGAAACAGGGATGACAGACGCAGCTCAATGAATCATGTGCAGACTGTCCAGACATGCTGAGAGGGTGAATGGTAGACAAACGTCCCTCTGGTAGGGTCATTTTCTACTCTGTCCTTTCCTCTGTGCCTCCCCTGCAGTTTTACAACCTCCAGCACAGCTTCCGTCATTATTTGCTGCTTCAGTGCCCATCACTGAATCATTTGTCTAAAACTCCTCTGCATTTGTGATTTAAAACAGCTAAAATAAGGCATTGTCATACTTAATTTTCAGAGCTTCCCTTTCAGAGTTTCTCTGTAAAGTCTGCTATGATTTGAAGTCTAGTCTAATATTTTTGAGCCTGTCTCCAGTGCAGAAAAAGCGATGCCTCTTGCCAGCTACGGGAGTAAAAGTTGGCGGAGTGCTCTTTGAGGTGCAGCATGACATTCAATCTCACCTAAAAGCCTCACACACTAGCACACAACTCCTATCTACGGTTAGTACCGTTGTCTTGTGCCAACACTGCACTGCATCCACAAATCACCAATGACACCTCACGTCTCAGCTGCAGTTTCTGGGTGTTAAAACTAAAAAACGTATGACTTCCCGGTCACTAATCCACACAGGCGACAGATCTGACGAGCGCCATGCTCTCATCCTCTACTAGAATTTAAATAATAATATATGGTTATTTGGTGAACGGAGGAAATTGTGCTGCATCACAAGCATGAGAATAATGCATTCAAAATTGAAATGGGATACTTTGTGGAGCCAAATGGCACTCTTAAGTCAACTTGTATCTGATATTGTGACAAGGGTGAATACACAGATGCCAAAATAGGCTTTCTGTGTTTCTCTGTGCCACCGATCTGTTGCTGTTTCTACATTAGTGACTTGTTGGGGATCAAAAGTTGCTTTTAAAGACTTGCCTTCATAAAAAACACAGTGAGTGACATATTTATATTGTACAGGCGATTTCAAAACAGGAACAAATAAAGTACAAGGTAAAGCATGCACTCACATTACAAGTTTTGACTGTGTGCCTCCTTACTAGAGGTAAAATGATTAGTATAAGTTTTTTAATCCAAAAATTCTGATTTAGATCGCCTCAAATGTGAATTTTGAGGCGATCTGTGAAATGTGAAAGAGTAAACTAATTTATTTGGGTGTTCGGCTGTTGGTCAGACAAAATAAGTTATTTGAATGTGTCAACTTGTGCCTTAGGAAATGTAGGCAGCATTTCACTATTTTCTAATATTTTAAAGACCAAACAATTAAAAACGTAATTGAGAAAATAAGCCCTACTCCTTGCTGTAATTTACTTTGACATAAGCTCTAGAGTGCTATGCAACTGTATATTGTGTTAGTTGTAAGTTTAACAACCAAGAATTGTGTAAGAGTAGAATATGTTTTGCAACCGAAACTTGTCTAGTCACCACAGGTATTTCTCCTCGTATGAAATACTTATCATGAGGCGAATTCTCTATAAATATACAGAAACTGTTCATATCTCCCTCACCTGCTTCAGCACATCCATCAATGGCCTGTGTGTACTTCTCTATGGCGTCACCAAACTGGCCATTTTTGAAGAGGTGGTTCCCTTCATTCTTGAGCCGGGCCAGGTGAGGAGGAAGGGCCCCAGCAGGGGCGTCCAGGTAACTTGTGTCCACTGCAGGGCTGCTGCGCTCCTCTTGTCCACCAGTAGTGTTGTTGTCTCTCTGAGTGCCATTGGCCACCTCCCTCCGTGGAGCTCCGTGAGTCTGTGGCTTTTCCTGTCTTCTCGTCCCGCTCCCTGCCGTGGCCTGATCCGATCTACCTCCCCCTCCTCCTCCTCCTCCTCCTCCGCTACCTGGGGGTTTCTCCTGTGCGTTCCCCATAGCTGCACTCCCTCTGCAGTGCGCTGTTCAAACTCTATCTCCCTCCCTGCCTCTCCCCTCTTGCAGAGCTGCAGCTAAGTCTGAGCCTGGCTCGGGATTTCTGTAGCATACGCCCCCTGCATGAGATGTCAGCTGTGACGTCAGTGAGGGGGAGGTGCAACTGCGATGCAGTGCTGCAGGAGGACAAATCTGAGGGGAGAGCCTCAGATTAGACTTCAGTGCAAAGGGCTCTGGTGGCTGCACTGAGGCAGAAAATACAGGACTGCAGACAGAAATATGAACCAATTTTTAAAATTTGATGATTTTTGATTAAAAATGTTTTAATCAATTTTGATTGAAATTTGATTATTTTGCGCTCTTTTCTTATTTGTTGTTATCATGTGAAATTCTTTATACCCTTACAAACATTAAGAGATGCTTCTTTTCTATTTTTAATTTCAGTAGAAACTGGGTCCTTTCATGTTTTTTCAAATCTGATGATAAATAACTGCCATATTGCACAGTCTTTATTATTCTCTTATATTTTGTATATCTTGAAATTGAAAATTTCATATTTTTTAAATTTATAATAATGTGTTTATTATTCACCAAAGAAAATTCCTTGTATGTGTAAACCAGTCTATGGTGTAAACCTACAGAATTAGTAAGCAATGTGAGGAAATTATTTTGGACTTACTCTTGATGATAAGCATTTGTCTAACCCTAACCCACTTTATAGATATTTTTTGATTGGTCAAAAAATAATTACCCATTAACTACAATTATAATTAAATGCAAATGCAGTCCTGTTTGTCACTTAAAGGAATAGTTTGACATCTTGGGAAATATTTTATACTATACTATACTATATACTATCTTACTGAGAATTCGGTGAGAAGATTGATACTATTTTCATGTCCCCAGTGTAAATGACACATATGAGATCAACTTTTCTCATGTAATATCATCCCCGCTGAATTAGCACACATGCAGGCATGATTTAGTCTCCCCCCTCTTTTGTCATGTTCACAGGGAGAGAACTGAAAATTTGGCCAAAAAGAAGCTGACAAGAAGTTGTTACTGACAGGTGTTTTGGGGACATTTTATAATTAGCTTGTTTATTCATACTTAATAATGCAAATAAACCTTTCTTAAAGCACTTTCATTGGTTCTTTGCGATTTCATGTTGCAAACTATTTTCAAAGCATTTTTAACAAGCGCTTTCAAGCGTGATGTGGACATGTCCCCACCGTCCCAGTGGGACGAAAGGTAAGGAGTTTGCATGCATAAAAAATATTTATTAAATTTTCAAGTGGACAAGAGGTCACTTGAATCTGGGGCGTCAGGAATTACTAATAGGAAAGCAGAAAAATACCTTTTCATGCATTGCATTTTCATTTTCCTCTCATTTTATCCTTGTAAATCACAGGATAATTCTTGCCTTTGAGGGCATTTTATTATTATTCATAGAAAGAAGAAGGGGCCACAAGCCAAAAAGAAGCCACTGGAATAGGCCATGAACATCTTATAGAAACTGAGGTAAATAGTGGATCAATTTCTGAGAATGTGAGTAAAATGTAAAAGCATTGAAAAATAAAATCTCACAATTCTTGCTCCTGTATTTATCTAAATGTTACAATTTAAAGATGACAATGAAGAAGAAAAAAAGTCAGGGTCATGGTCCGTGAAAATAATGTTTTAATAAACCAAACATCTATCATTTTGGGACTAACACACCCAAAAACAGTACTGTGACAATATGAAAATGCTAAGTTCTAAGTATAATTCAAAAATCTGGAGCAAGGCCGGGAAGTCTGTTTATTTACATGGTAATACACTACGAAGATACACAACAATAATTATCAAGATCAGTGTTCTCCTCTTCTTCATCGGGCATCAAAAACAACCACTGAAATCAAGGATGTCAAGGAAATGTGCAGGTATGTTAGTACTCATATCATTCGTTTATAATAAAAAGCCTTTTACCATCACATGATATTTTACCATTCTTCAACATGAGGACTAGTATTTAATATCAACTAGTAGTTGTTAGTTCCTAATGTTTCTGGAGCTTTGTTTTCATTAGTAATGTCTGTAAATATTGGGAGTAAAACAGAAATATATTTTAGGAGTAATAAGATAAGAAATAAAACTAATGCCTAATTATGAATTAACCGCAAAATGGTAAAAAAAAAACAACAAACAAACAAACAAAAAAACACATTTCCTGCAGTTACCCATTACACATACAAGACTTCCTCACACACACAAAACCTCATTGAAGGATACATCTCTTTGTTCTCTTCTTGTACATGATCCTGTAACCGCACTCTCTGCATCGGATTGGATCACGGGCCTTAATTTCATTTTCAGTGTGACATTCTATAAGTCAAGAGAGAGAGAGAGAGAATAATACAGAAAATACAATTAAATAAAGACTTATACCCAGGTTACAACGTAGCGATGGCATTATTCATTTTCTGCAGAAGTTTTGTTTGTATAGGTTGGTTGTTGGAGGTTAGTTAATATGCACAATATAATCCAATGGATGCACATTCAAACTTAATTAATAATATATATTTTAAAACATTTTTAAATAATACTAATACATTTAACTTAACTAGAAGTTAATTATCTTATAAGCAGTTAAGAATTTATATTGTTCCTCCAGCTATTTACATTGGCAGATTTGCAAATCTTAAAGTGGAAAATCAGCTGTGTGAACTGATTTGATGATTTCAGTTTGTCACAAAATAGTAAAAACTTTAAAATAAATATTAAAATCAAAATGAAATCTAGTTCTAGTTGTTATAGAATGATGGCTTAAGTTTTGTGTGCCCTAAATTTGTCCTAAAAGAGTGAAAAAGGAGGGAAGAATAACTAGTTAATTAATCTCTAATTTTATTTATACAGAATCCGTTCTGAGTGATTTCTTAGTTTTGCTGTAGACTAGGTCCAAAAATGTGATTGTGAAATCTACGTGGTCTTCTATATCTTTTCACTCTGTGAATATATAAAGTGTACTAGAAACTGCACTCATATGCATGTGGTTTATATGAATTTTGTGGTTATGAAATCCAACACAGTGATGGCAGAATTATATGCATGACACAAAAATAAATAATAAACTTAACTGAGTCATTCAACAATCCTAATTGGTCTATTTATTTCCCTTAGGAACTGAAGAATACATTATAATGCTTTGATTATACATACAGGATAGTAACGACATGTAACTACTGTTCAGTCAGTTCTACTAGAAAGGTGTAACGTTATAATTATACAATACTAAAATGTAGTAATGGTATTTACGATAGTACTACACGCTCTTATGACTAGTGCTAGTAGTAAAGTTAATATAAAGTGTGAAAGCAGCAGCGTAAAGTAAGGTGAGGTCTGTTAGCATCGTTAGCAGTAGTACGGCTGTAACGTTAGATAAGTTTGTAGCTCACTGAACTATTCAGGAAAAGCTGTTATTTACCTCCACATATGTAGATCATAGGCTGCTGTTTGGGCGGTTGTACTTCTTTCTGTTGATCCATTTTTGTTTCTATAAAAGAAGACAATAGAAACAAAGTTGACACAATCACAACTGTATCGTTACAGCATGCTAACACAGAAACAGCATGGTGGTACCGACAGGATTAGCCTAAACTGTCAATAACCGGTAGGCGTAGCGAACAACAAAGGCCTTTAGGAAATATCATAATTCAATATGATTACAATGCATGTGCATTAAACGAAAGGAACAGCTTTTAAAAAAGACATGTAATCGTTTTAACATGCTGTTAGCTGTTTACCTCTCTTTTCATATCACACACTGCCGCCTGCGCACATGCGTACAACCGTAGTCCACCTCTTAACAAAGTGGTTTGTGATTGGCCAAAAGACACTCCGTCACGTTTGGCATATTTTCCTCTTTTTTCTTTTTCTTTTTTTCTTTTACCCGACAACGCTAATGAATATGAGTATGTGACAGATTACACGGTATTCAGTAGCGTTTGTGTTTTATTTATCGCAGGTTGTTCATGGTTCAAGGATTGAAGTTGATAAGTTTTAGATTATTCCTCCCGTCCCACAGGGGGCGCTGTGGAAAACCCTCTACCCAAACTGTCCATCATCTGACGGACACCCAGCTGGCCCTCTCCACTAACGTTAGTTCACAACAACGACTCTGTCGACAATGTTCGCATCTTGACTATTTACCTCAAAACTGCCATAACTTACTGTTAGTCTTCTGCATTTTTATTTTTTTTACGTTTTCCATCATGGAGCCAACTGCGCCTAAAAGGTCTGTGTAAATCCGAGGGGTTTAAAACGTGCTTCAAAGCCATGAAGTAGCTAGCTAAAAGGCTAACGTTAGGCGGTAGCTCAGCAAACTGATAACGTTACTAACTTAGTTATCTTTACTGGTTTCTGTTTTTCTACTTAGTTAGAAGAGTTAATGATTTAAGAGGCCACTTAAATCACAAGCCCTGTGCTTTGAATGACTCCGTAGCCTGGTTTGTTTTGGGGTAACCGTTAATTTTGTTTGTGCCTTTTTTAAGGAGCATTTTGAGCTAATACTACTTGGACATGAAATACAAATTAATTAATAATTATGTGTTAATTGAAACTATCTCACATTTCCATGTAAATCAAATGAGTATACTTGGTAACCATTTAAATAATAGGTGCCGCGGTGATTTAGGTGTACTAATAGTTGTTTCTCTGAGGAACATCTTTAGCATGAGAAAGAGCTGGGCGAGATGATATCATTGACATGATATATCTTAAAAGTTGTTTATTTCTAAATGTTCCACCATATGCCTACCTGTATAGTTAGTAAGGTGTAATATTACCGAACTGTATTTCATTACAGTTCACTGTAAGGTGTAAGATTGTTAAGGTTAAAAACATGACCCATCACAATTTCCCAAAGCCCAAGGTATTTTGTCCAAAACCCAAACATATTCAATTTTATGTAATTTACAATTAAATCAAACACAGGAAAGCAGCACATTCGCACACATTTAAGCAATTATGCCTGTTTAATTAGTTGTTGTTGATTAGTTTTCCATCAGTCGCCTAAACAATTAATGTTAGGTTTGCCATTAATCCATTAACCTCAAGCTTCCATCCCAATATCTCCCATGTTAATAAATAGTATAACAAATATTAATGTGGCATTGAGTCATAAGAGTGATTTGATTTTGCTAATATCCTCCAGCTCTAGACTATTTAATTAAATCCATTGCTATAGTGTTTGTTTAAAATTAATAAATGCACAAACATCTGGGTTGTTTATATTTCACTTTATTTTTTTCTATGAGTGTATTATTCCCAGCTTTATTGATTTATGTGTACAAGTTAATGCTAGTTGCTGGAAACCACCTTGCTTGTGAGATGCTCCTATGGTGTAGTTTGTGTAGTGTAGGTTTCACTTCTTGTATTTATTTACACTACACGGTTCCATTTTTACAGCAAGCTGAAAAAGCTGAGTGAAGACAGTTTGACCAAACAACCAGAGGAAGTGTTTGATGTTCTAGAAAAACTCGGTGAAGGGTAAGATGTTTTTTTCATGACTAATATCCACTTCCACTTGTGTACTGTTAACTGAAAAAGTCCATCACACACAACAGTCTGTCTACTTTTTAAGATGCACCTCTTGTGTTGTGTAATGCATATATTTGTCAATACTATCAGTTATAAAATGCACTCTTTTTTTAGCTCCTATGGCAGCGTGTTCAAAGCCATCCATAAGGAGTCAGGTCAGGTGGTGGCCATCAAGCAGGTTCCTGTTGAGTCTGATCTGCAGGAGATCATCAAGGAGATTTCAATCATGCAGCAGTGTGACAGGTTAGAAGAGAACACAGCTTCCCCCACTCTCTAAATGTTTCACCACATAGATTGGATTTAAACATCCCTATTGTCCTCAAAGCATCATCATACTCCAGCAATGGTGTCATTAGCGGTTTGATGTCCTGACCAACAAGAGTGTTCTCACTTCTGTTGTTTTTGTTGTAAATGAAACTTCTACGTCTTCTCTTTTGATAACCACTCTGTTTTGTATTACCTCCTAGCCCATACGTAGTGAAGTACTATGGCAGCTACTTTAAGAACACAGACCTGTGGATTGTCATGGAGTACTGTGGAGCTGGCTCCGTCTCTGACATCATCAGACTGCGCAACAAGACGGTTGGTGCTGTCAGAGAATTACTGTTGTGGTGTGGGTGACAGTACTAAATTGTTAGTCATAATTCACAACTCATCAGTGTTTGTATTCCTGTGATATATTTAACTTGTTTATAATGTATATACTGATATACATACCAAACATGCAAAGTTGCATTTTGACCAAGACATTGACATTGACTCCAAATTTCTTTTTAATATTTATTAAGGTTGATAAAGCCTCAATGATGACTATCCGGGCTTTTATACAGTTCCTACAAAAATATATTTACTGTCCTTTTTTTTGCACAGTAGTGGACATAAAAACCTAAAAGGATGGATTGCAGAGTAGGTCCTTAGCTGTCGACATGGACAAAACAAATGCTCATTTAGCTGTAGAGTAGGAGGGAAAAGTCCTGGTTGGCTGTGTTTGTGATTTAACTTGCAAAACCACTGACTAAAATAAGTCATATTTGTGTTACATACCTGCGTTACACATTTCTTCATTTACACTTGGATCTTACTTAATCCCTGTGTTTTCTTTTTGCTTCTCACATCAGTTGACGGAGGATGAGATCGCCACTATCCTGAAGTCAACACTGAAGGGTCTTGAATACCTTCACTTCATGAGGAAGATCCATCGGGACATCAAGGCAGGAAACATCCTCCTCAACACTGAGGGACATGCCAAACTGGCAGACTTTGGAGTTGCTGGACAACTAACGGTAATGTGTGGAGGTTTTGTACTAGTGATGGCTAAGAAAGTACTTGGAAAGTAAACTCTTTCGCTGATTTTGAAGACTTCATAATGTTGATGCCAGCCTTGTTTTTTCTTTAAAAAGGACACCATGGCCAAGAGAAACACTGTGATTGGAACTCCGTTCTGGATGGCCCCAGAGGTGATACAGGAGATCGGCTACAACTGTGTGGCTGACATCTGGTCCCTGGGCATCACGTCCATAGAGATGGCAGAGGGCAAACCTCCCTATGCTGACATCCATCCCATGAGGGTGAGTGTAAACATGGTTTGTGGGTGCTCAGACAAAACCATATAAACTTAAAGCAGGGGTCTGTACAAAGGATTTTAGGTGTCTTAAGAACAAACACTTGACTTGGCATGATGTCTCTGTGTTTTTTCCCTCCTTTCTCTTTATTATCCCACCTGATGTTTTGAAACCTCTTTGTATTCCTCCAGGCTATCTTCATGATCCCCACCAACCCTCCTCCAACATTCAGGAAGCCGGAGCTTTGGTCAGACGAATTCACAGATTTTGTCAAGAAGTGTCTGGTCAAAAATCCAGAGCAGAGAGCGACGGCAACACAGCTCCTACAGGTTGGAGGAAGGAAGGACACAAACATGCACATGCGGATATAAATGTATAGGGGCAGAACATAAATATCCGGGTGTACGTACTCAGGGAAACTCTGATGTAGAAAAAATGTAAAGTGGATGCTCTGTTTGTGTTTGGTGACAGTGTGGCAGAGAGCCATTGAAGCACTAAATGTTTTTTTTTTTTTTTTGCTCTTGTGAATGTCCAGCACCCATTTATAAACCAGGCCAAGCCAGTCACAATCCTGAGAGACCTGATAACTGAGGCCATGGAGATGAAAGCTAAGAGGCAGCAGGAGCAGCAGAGAGAGCTGGAGGAGGAGGATGACAACTCTGTATGTCTGCCGAGACGGCAACAATAACGTTTGCGTTGAAACGACCACTAGATTTGACTTGACTTGATAAGACGGCCATATGTTGAGGCTATATGACTTAATGTCTCATTCAGGAGGAGGAGACGGAGGTCGACTCTCACACTATGGTGAAGTCGGGCTCAGAGGGTGCAGGAACCATGCGGGCCACCAGCACCATGAGTGACGGGGCACAGACCATGATTGAACACGGCAGCACCATGCTCGAGTCAGACCTGGGCACCATGGTCATCAACAGTGACGACGACGAAGAGGAGGAGGAAGACCAGGGATCCATGCGGCGTGAGCACACACAATGTTAATTCAGTACTGGGGAGAAAAGGGAAAAAACTGCCAAAACAGGGTGCTAGTTAAGGAGTCTCCAAAGTAATTCAACTGAAATAATGTTAGGATTTGTTTGTGCTTCTCAATATTTACCAAATGTATGTAGTTTAAATTATTGTGAAGTTGCAACACAACTCTCTTCCTCTTCCATAGGGCACGCCGCCCCACAGCAGCCAGTGCGTCCGTCCTTCATGGACTATTTTGACAAGCAGGACTCCAACAAGGCAGCCCAGCAGCAGGAGAACTACAACCACAACCAGCCGCAGGAGCAGCCCGGCTACCACATCCAATCCAAGAACGTCTTCCCTGACAACTGGAAGGTGCCTCAGGATGGAGACTTTGACTTTGTGAGTAACCTCTTACATTAACATGCGATGGCAATGCTGTAATTAATGGGGTTATTCATAGTGGAAATTGTTGAACGTTGACCTGAATGAATACAGACTTGGCCTTCAGTGGTAAAAAACAGCAAAACAGAAGCACTGAATGTGACTCACCCTTCTCCTTTGTTGTTCCGTCTGTGCTTCTATTTGTGGGCTGTCACCCAGCTAAAGAACCTGGACTTTGAGGAGCTGCAGTTGCGCCTGAGTGCCTTGGATCCCATGATGGAGCGGGAGATTGAGGAGCTCAGGCAGCGCTACACCGCCAAAAGGCAGCCCATCCTGGATGCCATGGACGCCAAGAAGAGACGACAACAGAACTTCTAAGTGCTCCTCCCTGTCGCCTTTTCCCTCTGGTTTTGGCTTCCCAAAGCCACAATCACCACAAAACTTATGTCCCATTGACTCAGAGGAACTAAGATGTCTTTGTTGGAAGCCCACTGCTGTTCCGATTGCCTGCTAACTGGCTTGTAAATGAAGTTAGATGCTTCTTTTACTGGGTAACATCCATTTTGGCTCCTGGAATCTACACTCATCTGCCTTGTTTCTGCGCGATGTCTAGAAGCTGTTCCTCCATACGTTTGTTTCTACAGTTCCTGTGAAGTTTGTTTCCCGTGAATGATGCTCAGGACTCACAAAATGAATTTCCCCTTTTTCCAAATGAAATTACAGACATAGAAAACCCTCTGGGAATCCCCATTAACACATAAGGAAGCTGGCAGTGGCATCAGCATAATCACCAGGTCTATGACAAGGGGTCTTTTTTCCTGTGTAAATATATTATAGAGCTTAGTTTGGAAATACCTGCAAAAAAAAAGCTGTGGAGGCTTGTCCATGACCAAAGACAATCAAGATTACGTTGATTAAGTTGAGAATGCCTTAAAATATTTGAAACCTGGTTTTCAGAATAAGCAATGTAAGAAAAAAGCCAAGTTGTTAGATGGTGTAATCGGTTTTCTCACTTGGAGATGAGTTGGAAGTGGACTGTGGAAAGATGCAAGAATGGACGGAAAGGACGGGAACTGTGTGGATGGTGAATGGATTGTACATGTTTTCGGTTGTCGGTGGAACAGAAAATTCTAAACCTCTTCATTTAGTCTTCATAATTTCTTTCGTTTGGTTGTTTTCAAGTATGATATTCTGGTCTTTAAACATCCAGTGCTCTGGCTATACTGAAAAACTCCATGCATCCTAGGGCTTCATGCTTCACTTTTAGCTGGCTTACTGAGTACACACTAACCACTGTTCTTTGTGAATTTAAAAACAGCGCTTTTAAAAATGATCTACCATACACAAATTAAAACCAGAGTTGGCACCAATATTCATTCCTGAGTTAGAAAATATTTCAAGATTTCCATATAAGCAAAAGCATTCCAAAATACTGTGACTTTTATTTTAATGGTTGTGAAGTCTTTAAAAACCCTAAGACGGTTCAGACAATGTTTTCTGTAATTGTTCCACAATATGATTGATTAACTTCAAATTACAATATGACTCTAAAAAACATTTGACCTGTAGAACCAACTAATCACATTAACAGTTTTATGGTTCGTCAGGTTGAGAAAACACACAAGTGACTCACTCATGCTGGATACTTAAGACAAACATAGCCGCGGCATCAGCCACATGTCTAATGTCTTTTATAGCAAATTTTCATGTAGCTTATGTCCATGTTTCCGCAACTATGCTTGAGAATGTGCTGTTTTGGACATGTAAGTGTGATGTTATTAATGAAGGAATGAGGACATACTGTGAGTTCATGCTGTGTTTTCAATAGCTAAAAACGGTATTTACACAAAACTGTCCAGTGCCCAACTCAATAATCCAGTTTTACATTTTGGAAGTTTAACTAACAAGCAAACAACCTATTTGGTGTCTTTATGAAGGAAACAAATCGCTCTGTCTTGGTGGTTCTTTATTTCTGACATATTGAATTTACATTATGTGCTAATAATGTCTGCAATATAATAATGTCTTTAAATACATGTACAACATGGCTGCAGGTTACTGTTACAGATGAATGTTAATATGCAGTCTTGATTGTGTGGTTTGGCCATACTTACTGTATGTTAAACTTTTCAATAATACCTGTTACACTGTTTTCTGTCTAGTCTGATGGACCACGTGGCCATGCCATTTTGAACACCTGAATCCAAATGTCAATCAGTACGGTCTTTTGAATACTCATTTCTGTATGTTTGTGTTTTTTTTTGTTTGTTTGTCTTTTGTTTTTCTGTGTGCAGGTGAACCTGTTCTGTCACAGAAATCATTAACATTCTTGCCATGAATTGTTTTCATAAATTAATTCTACAGTGCATTGGCAACTTACATTCGAGCATTCACATTTTATTTATTAATTGTGTTTTGGTGACACTGGTTTGAATATGGAGGCTGATTTGGCCGTTAATATTTTTGCCCTTTGTCAAATATATGTGGCTTGATTTCAGTGTGTTTTAGACTATGCATGTTTATAATTATGTTTGCAATTTAGTGGAATGCTGTTGTATTAACTGCACAGATCAGATAAGAGTACTGTTAATATGGAAGCTGGGTTTTCAGCTTTAACAAAGCTTTGCTCTGTACAATTAAAAAGCCCCAGTTTAAATATGACAGTGTGGAGAATCTACCGTATGTATAGTTATCTAAATCGTTTTTTTGATATATAGCTATACTGTTTTGTTGTCATTTATTTCACTCTTATATAAAGACTTAAGGGTGTAGAGTGGAATGTAAGCATTTATGTTTAAACCACTTAATTTATTATCTTTTGTTTGTAATACTTTATACAGTTTTGGGGAAGAAAGTGCAAGAAATATAAAAATAAAAGTTACTTATAGTTAACCGTAACCGCGGTGAAATGCTTTTATGTCATCTCTGAGTTGAACTCTGTTTCAGTAGAAGCCCTCGTAAATGATCATAAGACAGAACCCCGGCCGTACCGTAACTCTTGTAGTATGGACGCCACTGTTTTTCATTTGCATGCTATTTCGTAGGAAGCACGCCCATAAATGCCGTGCCAGCTTGTTGACAGATGTTAATACGGCACCAACTGTTGCTCTCTCCACAAGTTCTTGCACAACCACGTCCTTAATTCACAACCATTCTGCGGTGTAGAAAAGTTCGAGGGGAAAATCAGGAAAACATGTCTGCACTCAGCAGAAAGATCGTCAACACTACATCAGCCCCGGCTGCCATCGGTCCATACAGGTGAGGACGCTTTGCAAACAAAACCGAAAACATACCAGTTTGTAACGACGACACGTGGGGCGTAGAAATTGGTGCATGAAATGTTTGAATGGGAAGCACAGTCCAGTATTTGATCAGGGGCGGGCCTTCGTGTCCAATGAACTCAACTGCTTGACCCCATTAAAAAAGTGTCAGAGTTGAACTTTTAGCAGAGCAGAAGAAGAAATCACAGACAGTAGACTTGCAATGGCAACTATGCGTCGACAAATCCCGTACACACCAAAAGCCCCCGTCAGACAGGGCATATACAGGTAAGGATTATAGAGTCCTGTGAAAGGCTGTGTCTGGACTTCAGTTAGGCCTGGATCTTTAGAATTTAAAAAAGACACCGTTTTGTTTTTCTGAGTATTTGATTAAAATGCATAGACGTGATCATAAATAATGAAATAACCAGACAGAAATACAGTAGTGTTTTTTTATATCGTGTTTTAAGTAAGCTTTGTCCAGTTTCACAAGTTTGAGGTGTTCCTGCTTTGGCCAATTGGCTGGTATGGTATTTCATGTGAATGGCTTATGATTGATCGTTTTTGAAAATGTTCACTGTAATTCACTTCAACAAGGTTCTTCACACCATGTTAAAGTTGGCTCTCTTTTTGTTTTGTTTTTTGCTATTTTGGAGTCTGGTGGTAAATGTTTATTATCTTGCATTTGTAACATTTGACTTGATAATCAACCAGTTTCAGAGTTCAGGATCCCAAGACAGCTGATACATTAGTGTCAGATATTTTATGCATTAATTTGGTTGCAGGAAGAGCTTTTTGTATGCTCATGCCTTTTTAAAAATGTTCAACAGTCTTATAGAGAGAATTTCTTTTATTCATACTTCATAAACATCTACATGCTGAATGTTCATTCATAAGTGAGAAAAATAGGAAATCTTGATTGATAAATAAGTATATAAAACAGATTCAATGTTCCTTTCAAAACATTAGCAGGCTTTTGCAATGTATTTTAGTTTTTGTCTTGGCTCTTTGACCATTTGATTTGATTTATGAGGATTAGCTGATGCAAAAAAGCTACTCTTCCTGGGGTCCAAACAAAACACTCAACAATAATAAAAACACACAATCTTCGCACAAAATAACACATCACAAGAATGTACACAGTCAATGCACAAAACAACAGATTACAAGGAAAACACAAGCAATAGACAGAACAAATACACAAGATTAAGTTTCTCACATAAAATGAAGTGACCAGGTCTAAGTACTGTATGTTTGTGAATATATGTGTGCGTTCTATGTCTCAACCTCAGCCAGTCGGTGGTTGTGGACCGAACAATGTACATCTCGGGTCAGCTGGGGCTGGATGTGACCTCTGGTCAGCTCGTAGATGGAGGGGTGCAGGCCCAGGCTAAGCAGGTGAGGCTCACGGCGACAGGTGATGATGTGTGTACGGCATCTGCCAGTTATTTCTATTGGCTGAGAGAGGGCCAGAAACAGAACCACTGTACCTCACCTTTACTCTATTGCAGTGATCACTGACTTTTTTCCCTCTACACATGTAATTTATATTTACCGGCAAGTTCATCAAGATGCACATTTGTGTGCCACATGATTTTGACCTCCACAGAGAAATACATTCCTCAGTGAATGTCTATTTTAATTATATAGAGCAGAAGGCAAAGAAAGAGATATAGGGGTATGGGATATGCATCTTAGTATTTTGTAAACAATGCTCAAAATGTTCATTAAGCTTGTTTCTTGAAATGACAAAACAGTTCCCTTTTAAATTTAGATTTCAAGTGACAAAACCTTTTAATAATCATAGCATTAAGGATTGTTCTTGTAGCACAATATTCATTGTTTTCTATTTTTAATGCTTTTGATAACATCCAACTTAAATGTTTTTTAACAACCAAAGAAAACAGGAATTGACAGCGATTACTAAAGATAAACATAAAAAACTACCTCCAATGTCTCTCATCCCTCAGGCTCTCATCAATATGGGCGAGATCCTTAAAGCCGCTGGCTGTGACTACACCAATGGTGAGACCTCAGAACTATCAGGCTATTCAGTACCTCAGCTGCAGCTCATGTGATTTATACGATTTCAATGTTCAAACATAACAAACTCTCTGACGGAGTAAACTCTTTGATTTCAGTGGTGAAGACGACCGTGTTGCTTGCCGATATAAATGACTTTAACAGCGTCAATGAGGTCTACAAAACATGTAAGACACTACTTTCATGATGAAAAGCAGATTATAATGTAAAATAAGAGATTCACAATTTATTGCTTCTTGTAATGGAATTGTTAAAATGTACTAAATGTTTTTCTCATATATTTATATTCTTCGAAATATGTAAGCAACCACTTGGTGGCAGCCTTTCTCCAAGAATGCTAGAGCTGCTGTCATATCAATGGCCAGTTGAGTCACGTACACAAACGGCTATGTTTCTTCACTTTATATAAGCATCATTGTTGCAGTCCTGTAACAGAATAATAATTAATTGGTTTAGTTTTTTCTGCACAAACATCTAAATCACCTTCTGTCATGTGAGTGGCTTCATTTTATTAAGCCTATCAGTGTGGAGGATAAATCAGTCCTTAGTTTCCTCATCATCATTTTCTCCCTTGTATGGAGTGTTTTTTATTTGGAAGTGGCACACTGGCGACATGTCCCCACCACTTTTTGAAATGGCTGATGTTATTCCCATCACTTTTTAAAAGCATTTGTAAAAAAAAATGTCTTGCTTGCTAACAGAAATTTTAAATTTGAAAATGCTATAAGAAAGGTGCGGAAGAGGATTAGGGCCATGTGGGGATTTGTTTTTTGTTTTCTGAGATTAAAGTCAGAATTCTGAGTTTAAAGT